>MU224734.1:19062-40483 GCA_018584345.1 Thuja plicata | reverse complement strand
ATCAAAAGTTTTCTCATGAAGATAGCATAGTGAAATGCCAAATATCAAGTGACAAAATATGATATTTAAATCCTCTAACAAGGTCACACTTAACAGTGTGTTTGTAACGTTTAATAGGGTTGGCTCTTCACCTAGCTCACTTTAGAAGAGTAAAAATTTTGGGTTACAGGTCCCAAGTTGTTTTCCCCTAACAGGGCTTCCAAGTTAAAAATCCATGTGTCAAATGTGTATATGCTTCATTTATTTAATGTTTTTCTTTACACATTACTAAAATAGGATTGATCGGTAAACACTAAGTTATTTACTATATTTCAATAAAAACTAGATTGTTATTCGGTAAAACTTAAGAAAAAGGATAAACAATTTATTATGAGTAGTAGTTATTTGATAAGATTATTTAAAGGCATACATCTTATAGGAATGAAGATAACTAGAGGTTTATATTTGTGGTATAAATTTTTGGGTTGATTTATTGGATTAATTTTTGAGGCCACTAATTCACCCCCCTCTTAGTTATTCTAACAATTGGTATCAGAGCTTGTGTGCTTAGAAAGGGAGTTTAAAGAATCAAGAAAACGATCACAAGATGAGAAAAAGGGATGTGCCTAAGTTGAACAAAGACAACTTTGCATCATGTAAAAGAAGGATAAGACTCCACCTATCAGGTATTGGAAATGATGTTACTCAATACTTGGATACTCAATATGTGTTGCCTACTGGACCTCACACAATTGATAAATTGAGAGAAAAACATGAACACAATTATATGATGATAGAAATTTATTCCTCACTCTCCGATGATGAATTTCAAGATGTCAAAACATGCACCACTACAAAGAAAATGTGGGACAAATTTAAGCTAGTACATGGAGGAGATGCAAATGTACTAAGAGCTAAGGCAGAAAGCCTAAGAGGAAGGTTTGATGACCTAAGAATGAAAGAAGGAGAAAACATCACTCAGTATAGCTACAGAATCAAAGAGGTAGTTAATTCTATCCAAGGAGTAGGAGGTGTACTTGAAGAAGAAACAGTGGTAAGTAAAATCCTAATAACTTTACTGCCTGTGTATGCTATTAGAGTATCTTCTATAAAAGAAATGAGAGTAGTAGAAAATAAAAATGTTACTCTAGATAGTTTGGTTGGTAGACTTATTTCATTTGAGATGAATAACTTTGACAACAGTGTCTTACCATCTATTAAGTCTGCATTCAAATCTTCTTTGAAAATAAGTAAGTCAAGTCATAAACACACTATGAAAAATGATAGTGATGACCAATAACTTGATGAGATTGAAGCACTAATGGATAGAAGATTGTAGAGAGGAAAATGTAGATACAAAGGTAAATTACCATTGGTATGTTTTAATTGTAAAGAGATTGGACACTTTGTTGCTAGATGTCCTAACAAAAGAAAAGAAGATAGAAACAATGATAGATCATATGAAAATAAGTTTGACAAAGGTGATGACAGAGATTACTGAAGAAAACAACAATATGACAGAAGAGAAAACTGAGACTACAAGGAAAAAGGGAAGAAAGCTTGTTACATGGCTAAGAAAAAAACTGAGAATACTGACACCAAATCTGATGAAGATATTAAGGTGGTATTTGTTGCCATGAAGGATGATTCAGATGAAGAGGTAAGGTATGTTGAGACTGTACTCATATCTAAGGTTATTAAAAATGATCTCTAGATTATTAATAGTGGTTGTACTCACCACATGACTGGAGATAAGGAAAATTTTGAAACTTTTGAGTATTATAATGGTGGATTAGTAAGAATGGGTAATGACTCACCCTGTCCAGTTGAAGGTAAAGGAACCATAATGTTGAATAATTTGATAAGATGTGAAAATGAATATTGGGTTAAAGGACTCAACTATAACCTATTGAGTGTTTCACAGCTGAATAAAATAGGTCACTAAGTTGTATTTGAGAACAAAAAGGAAAAGATCTATAATGAATTAGGAAGGTTGATCGGAACTGGTGAACAGACAAAAGGTAACCTATTCTATCTTGATGATATTAAAACCACTTGTTTAATGGATAGAAATGAAGACATATGGTTGTGGCATAAAAGGTTATGTCATGTGAATTTTGACAACATGCTTAGGATAAGAAATAAAAACAAAGTAAGAGACTTACCGAGCATGTCAAAACCCAACAATGTCATGTGTAAGAATTATCAAAAAGGTAAAATGAAAAAGTCTAGTTTAAAGAGAAAAACCTACACATCTAATGTCATTCTAGAATTAGTCCATACTAATCTATGTAGACCAATGATAATAGAGAGTTACTATGGTGATAGATCCTTCATTCTCTTTGTCGATGATTATTCTAGAATGATGACAGTTATGTTCGTAAAAGAGAAATTAGAAGCATTCAAGATGTTTAAATGGTATAAAGCTATTGTAGAAAAACAAAGTGGTAAGGAATTGAAATGCTTAAGATCATATAGAGGAGGAGAATTTATTATTGATGAATTCACTAACTTTTGTAATGAGAATGGAATTCAAAGAGAGGTTTCTGCACCAAGAACACCACAACAAAATGAGATTGCTGAAAGAAGGAACATATCCATTGTTGATTATGCCAGAACACTGATGATTGAGAAAGGCATCACTCAAATCTTATGGAGAGAAGCTTTTAGTACTATTGTCTACACATTGAACAGAGTTCAATTAAATAAAGACACCAATAAGACACCTTATGAGCTATGGTATGGACACACACCCAATGTAAGTTACTTCAAAATTTTTGGAAGTCAATGTTATATTTTGAAAGATGATAGATATGGAAATCTTGAATCCAAAGGTGAAGAAGGAATATTTTTAGGGTATTCTACCAAAAGAAAGGCTTATAAATGTCTACACAAATCCTCTAAAAAAATCATTAAAAGTACAAATGTCAGAGTAGATGAATTTGCTGAGAAAAATGATAAGGAAAGCATAAAAGAACCAAAAGATTACAACAGGTTTGTCTACAGTGAAGAACCTGACACTCTTCCCAAGAAATAGGGTATTTCTCCTGAGCGACACAATAATGTACCCGAGCATCAGGCTGCAAACACCAAAAATTAGGAAATTGCTCAAAATGATGTCCTGAGCGATGGAGATCAAAATGAATGTCAAGATGATGATTAGAATGATGAACAAAGAGCTGAACCGGTACTTGCCAAGTATGTCAGAAGACACCATCCACAAAACCAAATCATAGGAGACAAAAAGGCTAGAATGAGAACAAGAAGTAAGTCACTAAACACTAGATGTTTAATTTGTGATTTTGAGCCTAAATTTGTTAATACTGCACTTGAAAATAAAGAAATGGTCAGTGTTATGAATGAAGAGATAAAAAAATTGAGAAGAAAAAAACATGGACATTAGTACCTAGACCAGATGACAAGAATGTCATTGGTACCAAATGGATATTTAGAAAAAAGCTGAATGAGAATGGAGAAGTCACAAGGAACAAAGAAAGATTAGTATGCAAGGGGTATGCACAAGAAGATGGTATTGACTATGGAGAAACCTTTGCACCTGTTGCTAGACTAGAAGGAGTCAGAATTCTACTTGCTTATGTTGCATTCAAAGGATTCAAGGTATACCAAATGGATGTCAAATCTGCATTCCTAAATGGAATACTAGAAGAAGAGGTATACATTGGACAACCAGAAGGGTTTTTGATCCTAACAAGAGAAACATGGTTTGCAGAATAAACAAAGCCTTGTATGGATTAAAACAACCATTGAGAGCATGGTATGAAATACTTCACTCCTATCTCATAATAATTGGATTTGTAAGAACAAGTGAAAATAGTAATCTGTATTTAAAAGAAGATACTGATGATACTATTTTTATTGCTAAAATATTTGTTGATGATATCATATTTGGAGGGAATGATATGTTATGCAAATCATTTGCTAATGAAATGAGAAAAGAGTTTGAGATGTCAATATTTGGGGAGATCAAATTCTTTCTTGGTCTACAGATTCTTCAACAAGATGCAGGCATCTTTATCACACAATCCAAATACATCAAGGAAGTGCTGAAGATATTCAAGATGGAAGATTCCAAACCAGTTGGAACATCTATGGAAACTAGATGTAAGATGATAAAGGAAGACAAGTAAACCAAGGTAAATTAGACCCTATATAGATCTATGATTGGAAAACTCATGTATGCTGTTCATACTAGACACAACATAGCACACGTAGTTGGAATAGTTGCAAGATTCTCTACTAATCTGAAGGAATCACACATGACTGTTGTCAAAAGAATTCTAAGATATCTAAAGAATGCCAAGGACTATGGATTATGGTATAAAAGCAAAGGCAAATTTGAGCTTCAAGTCTATATAGATGCTGATTGGGCTAGAAACTTAGATGACAGAAAGAGCACAATAGGAGGATCATTCTTTATGGGTGACAAACTTGTCACATGGATAAGTAAGAAGCAAGGATGCATCTCACAATCTACTGCAGAAGAAGAATATGTGGCTGCTGCTGCAAATTGCTCTAACATTGCATGGATCAAACAATTACTGGAAGGTATGAATATGAAAATCCTTGAACCATTGATTATCTATTGTGATAATACATGTGTAATAAGCATTTCAAAGAATCTTGTCATGCATGCTAAGACTAATCATATTTTCATAAAGTATCATTACTTAAGAGGAAAAGTACAAGAGAAAGAGGTGATACTGGAATATGTTCAATCCAAGGAACAATTAGCAGACATATTCACAAATCCATTTCCTAAAGATACATTTGAGTACCTAAGAAAGAGACTAGGGTTCCAACCCTTGTCAATTGGTCACTAAGCTAACTAAGAGGCTGCATCAGCCTACACATAATAAAAAGATCATTCATGTTGATGCAATTAAAGAGATGGAATGTAAAGACATATCAGTACACAACAAGGTACTTATTTGCACCGAACACCAGAGTTATTGTATTGTTGATGGAAAGGGAAATTCAAGGAATATATTATAAAAAGGAAGGATATAGTTTGACATTGTTCTGATTAAGTAAAAATATGATTTGAAAGGTCCCGAAACTTTGTACATTAGCAGCAAAAGAAAGGTCAAAGAAAGACCAAAAAACAACTTTGGAACCCCACCAAACAAGCCAAAGGAACTAACCATAGTTCCAACCAAAAATAAAAAGGCCCAACCAGCCACAAACAAGGCAATCAAGATTTACATTTTTGCCCATCTTTATGTGAATGTAAGTTCATATAAAATGAAGGAGTGGAATACTTAAATTTTTTCCCTTAACTATTGTCCATCCATCCACCACCTTTTCAACATCCTTCTTCCAGTCCAAAGAGGAACCAAAATATCCCACTAAAGGGAACGTCACAATCCTAGCCACAGGAGGGGCATGACTGGCACCACTATCATACCCCAAGATCCTCCCAAGAGAACAATGAGCAACATAACCAAGAGAATCAGAAGACAAAAATGATGAACCAAGGACAACATCATCATTCTGCATAGGGACAACACTAGCAACACCAGAAGGGACAGTATCATAGACAACAACAGTAGCTTCAAAGACAACATTAGCAACAATAGATACATTATTAGAATCTCCAACCAGAGCTTGATTGTTCTGAGGAGGATAGGTAGCTGATCCCCCATCTACAAAATCTTTATGAACTGTATAATGTTTTCCAGAAGCCCCCAACCACCAAGAAGGTGATTTCTTTGATTTAATATTATTAGATGCACACCGCGTAGCAAGATGGCCAGTCTTGTGGCATTTCCTACATCTGAACAGGATACCTTCGTAATCAAGATTCTGAGTCCAAGAGCCCTTAGAAGAGGCCAAAGTGATCTTCTCAAGAAGACCCTTGGAAACTTCCATCTCCACAAGAATACGAGCATACACCATCTTATAAATTTTAGAGGAGTACATATCTACCATCTTAAAATCCCCAATAGCCTCACCCACCGATTCCAAATTAGAATCCAGCCATAGATGAAGGGGAAGATTTGGTAGTCTAACCCATAAGGGTATCTTATCAAAGAACTCAGAGAGAGGATCAAACCCCTAATACCAAGGTTTGGCCATCAAAGGGAAGCGCTCCTCCCAAGACAAACAACAGTCACACAAAATAGTTTTCCTATCTCCAGCATTATCAAACTTTACAATAAAAAACCTCCTTGCCATAGGGTATATCTGAACATGATCAGATAAAAATGGTTCCCATTATTCGGAAATCCAAGCATGCAACTTAGCAAGAGAGGGCCAAAACCCCTAAAATGAAAGATAGAAGCATTAGAAGAAAAATCTTCCGTAGTTTTTAAAATCTCCTCAACAGTATCATTATCAAGATTGACCATAATAGGGTTACTTACTAAAATATGAACCACAAGAGGAGTGGATTGATTACCACCCCTCCCAGCAAAGGCCTAGCCATGGATGCCCACTTGAAAGGCAACCACATCAGCAAAGGATAGCGTAGGAACAACCCCTATAACCACTCGAGAACCAAGCCCACCCATCAGAGAAGGCCCAAGCTCAGAACCACTAGCTGCCACCACAGGAGAAGTAGGACCAAGAACATGAGTAGGATAAGCAGTCCCGAGCGAGAAAGCATGAGCAAGAAAAGATTTTTTTTGAACAACAGAAGTGGCAGCAGTAGAAGCGGTCATTTTGAAAGCCCCTATATATTTTGGCATTATTGTCAAAGGGAGAGAGATTATATATCCATGAAATATCCATCATGATCATCCAAAGGGAGAGAAGTATCCTAAGGGAGAGATGAATTAAAGGGAGAGAGTATATCCATATGAAATATCTATTACCGTCAAAGGAAAAAGATATATGAAAAGAATTATCCATCAAGGAGAGGAACAATCAAAGGGAGAGAAAACATCAGAGTAAGATTCAAAGAAACAGCCATCTAAGGGAGAGAATTGTAAAAGATAAAGCTGCATATCTATCCAAAAAAGGGAGAAGAGATTCTACAAAAAAGGGAGAGACAAAATAAGAAGTTGCTACATCTATCTAGTAAAGGGAATGAAGAATGAAGAGAGTACTCTAAAAGAATCAAATCTAAGATAGAAGAGCTTACCGAGACTCAAACATTGTATTGGTTATAGAAAAACAAGTTTGGTAGAAATTGATGAACTACATCTGATATATTTCATATTATATTAGTATTATGTAGTATGTTTCGATCAATGCCAAAGGGAGAGATTAATGAACAATAACTGATTAAATGTTTGAAGATGTTAAGTTGATGATCACCAAGATGCAGAAATTTAATGCAAGACATTAAATCACTTAATGTATTATATTGTCATTGATGTCAACTTGATATAATCTGATTGGTTATATACACATTTGCAAAGAATTCAAAGAACTAAAGAGATAAAGGTTATGTTATCAGTAGTGCATAAAATTTCAGTATACACCAAATGACAACAAACACCGATGGACAGTGCACATCGACGGATAGAGAACCCCGAGAAGAGTTATAGTGATACCTAAGAAAACATTACCAAGTAGAACCAAAGTGATACCCGAGAAAAACTAAAAGTCACAGTGTTTCCCGACGGACAAACAACCCCGACGGACAGAGATGCCTGAGGGAAAATGAAGTCAAGACCAAATAAACAAGGAGTTAAACACCGATCAGAACTGAAGTTCAGAAGTGACAAAAGACTTAGTTGGAAAGACCTAAATATGGAGTTAACTAATTGATTACATTGTTTTCATCGACAATTTAAAAGATAAATATAAGCTAGAGATTTAAATCTGGTTTTATTCAAGTTGTCAAGGAGAAATCTGCGGGATAAAACTAAAGCAAGTTTTAAAGAAAAAATGACGAGATTTGCGGATCATGTCAAGAACAAGAAAGAAAAGGAACTAGAAACAGTTAAATCATGTCTATAAAAGAGAAAAATTAATTCAAAAGAAAGGGGGGAATAATAGAGGATGATGAATAGAATACTGGTTAAGATAAGAAGTCTTAATACAGACCTGATCAAACAAGCTGAAGAACAAAGCTAAAGATTTCTGTGGACACCGAGCAACAGAGAAGCAACAACATTCACTGAGAAGAAAGAAGTGGAGTAAAGGAACAAAAGGAAACATTGATCAGAAAGGTATTATGAGCTTATAATAGATCTAAACATCTACAAGATTAATTTGTATTTATGAACAGATCATATACTGTTTCAGTTTAACCATTGATTCAGAAAATCTCTTAACAGAGTGGGATTTAACTATCCTTTATATATTGAGATACATCCCAAGGAGTATCAAAAAGTTTCTCATGAAGATAGTATAGTGAAATGCCAGATATCAAGTGACAAACTATTATATTTAAATCCTCTAACAAGGTCTCACTTAACAGTGTGTTTGTAACCTTTAACAGGGTTGGCTCTTCACCGAGCTCACTTCAGAAGAGTAAAAATTATAGGTTACCGGTCCCAAGTGGTTTTTCCCTTATAGGATTTCCATGTTAAAAATCCATGTGTCAAATATGTATATGGTTCATTTCTTTGATGTTTTTATTTACACATTACTAAAACATGATTGATCAGTAAACAATAAGTTATTTATTGTATTTCGGTAAAAACTAGATTGCTATTCGGTAAAGCTTAAGAAAAAGGATAAACAATATATTCCGAGGAGTAGGTATTTGATAAGACTATTTAAAGGCATACATCTTGTAGGACTAAAGATAACTAGAGGTTTATATTTGTGGTATAAAGTTTGGGTTGATTTATTGGATTAATTTTTGAGGCCACTGATTCACCCCCCCTCTCAGTTATTCTAAGAGTCGGTATATTTTCTTCTACATTATTTTTAAAGAAAATAATTATGAGGCCATGACTATGATGTTGTACCATAATATTTTAAATAAAATATTAAAACCTTGGATTTCTTCCAAATGTTTGATCATGATACCTCGTCATGTGTAGGGCATATTCATGTATATGTACTTCTCGTATTCATGTTTGCATTGATAATGAAATTCCATTGGGAAAGAGCATTGGAAATGTCATGTCTAGTATCCCTTCAGTGTTATATCATTCACTGAGGACATGTCTATTTTAGGGAAACCTATAATGTTTTCTCTAGTATCCTCCAGCTCCAATGCTCTCTTAATGAGGTCTAGTCCACGTTGTCTTCTTGGTGACTTAGGAATGAGTGAATAAGTTTGGACCAAAATTATCTCATCATTAGCCTCTCAAATGTCAAACTGATAATCTAGTATGGCCATGTCCCCTTCAGTGATAACTATGTGTAACATTCTTGAAACAACTATTTTTTCTTCAGGAAGTTGGGCCAAATTTTTCACACTCATAATGACATCATAGTAGTATGGATCATATTTAAATTTTTATTGTAATGCATCTCTAACATGACTCCTTTTTACGTAATAGTGACAAGTGTGCCCTTCTGTATGCACTCTTCACACTATTAATATATCAATATCTTCGATTCTTTGTTGCAATACATTTGAAATGGTTTGTATTGTTGGAATAATAAATATTNGGGGGTTAAATCAATACAAATAGATAGTAACCAAATTCAACCACTGATCTAAATAACTATTGAAATACTTTCCAAACTACAAATCATATAACTGATGCAAATACGTAAAAGAAAGTAATATCAAGCATCCACAAATTCATCACACACGAAAAAGATATTTTCATTGGAAACCCTTGTAAGAGGGGAAAAACATAGTGGGGATGACACCCACAAGTCAAATACTACAGTAAATGAGTTTTCCCTACTAGGAGCTACAAATACCCTTTCTGAGGGTTCACCTTATTAGGAGTGACTAGTACACTGTTAGGAGTACAATTAGATCAGCTATGATATACCTTGCTAGAGGATTTTAAACCTCAATAAAGAGGTTACCCTGTTAAAGGATTTACAAAAAGAACTTGTTAGAGTTCACCTGGTTAAGGGATGTTTCTTGCTGCAACTATTAGGGAACAACAAGATTAGTGATTTGGATGTAGCATGGATTTCTTTCTAGATCCAATAAGTTCTCTATACTCTGTAACTACTCTCTGCTCTTTGTCTATCAACTTTTTGATCACAACCTCAAATTAAAATCACAAAACCCTAATCACTCACAACAACTCTTACAACTTCTCTCAACAACCATTAACACTTTCTTCTTTTCAATATGAGCAGTACCTATATATAAAAAACTTCCACTGACTTAACAATGACCTTTAAATTTATTTCCAACAAAATTACCATGTGTCAAGTTGATAATCTTAATGAATAAAATGATTTATCATGACTGTGCAAAGTCAGGATAAGATCTGCAAGTTACATCTCCAAAGTAATAAAACACATTTTTGAATTATCCAATGCAACACCTCAAATCTATCTTAAATGTTTTCATCGATCTAATAAATATGAAAAAAATAAATGTATAACCTTTATTCCACATCATCATATCATTAGAAATGATCATACATACTTTACTGTTCACCTATTGGTGATCTACCGACTGGTACTCAAGAATATAAGTGTTCTATCCGTCTTAATGAATTTGACAATAAAAACTATCTCATCGCTCAACCAAATGAGTTGTGGTTGGAACCACATTGCAATATATACTAGTTGATGTTGTATCTGTGATCACTCCTCAGAATTCCACTTCTACCATGAACACCACCAAAGTGATGTTTTCACTATCTACCGATCTTCTGGACTTAACCAAGTCTCAGTATGACCTTCTTACTGATTATACCCTCACTTCACCTATAGTGTATGATGATTGTAATGACTCAATGGCACTATAATCCCTTATTTTTTGACTTATTTTCCACCTATTTTCCACTTAGTTTCCATCAATGACAACCAAATAAGTGACTCATTATGACTGCACGTCAATATCCAAAAATCTCCCACCATAATACCAAGAATACCTCCCTTTAACATTGATGGCAAACACATGTCAACTGATTACAATCGTTCAATCATAACATCAACTTATGAATCCCTATACATATACTCTCCATACATACATATACTCCCCCATACATATACCATGTGCATATATACTCCCCCTTTGACAAAAATGAAAAAGGTGCAAAAACTAACATGTATGTATACTTAACCAAAATATTACCTACATACTGTCAATGATCACCTTGAAATTTAGCTTTTTTGGCTCCAAGGATGTTTCCCATACCTTCTGCAAGTAACCCATAGAAATTATTTTCTCAATCAAACTATAAGCAATCTCTTCCATGCTATCTAGTGTGCTCATTTCAGGTAAGGCAACTATGTCTTCTGCCTTCTTTACATTGAATTGAATCACCTCTACTGTAGGGGATAAGGTTGATTGAAGTTCTAGTAGAGTCATCATTCGCTTCTCTTTCTCATTCTGAATCTACTTGACCTTGTGTAAAATTTTCCTGACCTGACTACTGTAAGTAGTTAAGTTGAAATTGACAATGGATCAAGCTGACCGCTTAAGTTCTTCAACTCCTTCTATGCTTCAGCTCTACTTTTTTCTAAATATCAGTTCTCCTTTGTCTAGAGGTTTTGAAAACAAATCATCAACATGCAATGTTACTAAGTCACGCTCAACTTCATAACCCATGGGAGGAATCTAATGTGTTCTAGGTTCCACAACGTATATAATATATGAATCAGTGTCCATTAGAAAAAAATATAATTATTGTACTTATCTACAATGCTAAATGGAATCCTTTCTTGTTTATGCATTCTAGATTGGAAATATTTGAAATAACCCCATATGACATTATTGAAGTTATTCCCTGAATCCTTTATGAATTCACTTATCTGAATGATTATTGGTTTGTCCTTTGACCATACAAAATTTCCTCTACCGGGAAAGAATTTTTGAATGTACAAAAGAATGTACATACATACTAGTAGGGATCCATACTTGAATGATTTCCTCTTATCTCTCTTTATCCTTTCCATTTTTGTCAAGAAATGGCTTCTAATCATCTCACATAGATCATATACTGAATCATCCTTAACAATCCGATAGGCAACGTGAATAGTACCACCAGACACACTGTTAACCTGACTCGATTGGTAAACTCTTTAACCTATCACCATGGATACAAAATGAACTTCCTTGTCTGTAATGTGATCGATTTTCATATCTCTTCCATCTTGTTTGGATTTGGTAAGTTGAGTGATCAAATGAGTAGCCACCATTCTCAATGTACATTATGAACCTTGTGCTTGAAATCCTGTCACCCTATGAATCATTGTCTTCAAAATCTTGTGTGGTCTGTCTAGCCACATGAGTTGATTATGCACTCTGCTTAGATCACATACCAAATCCAATCGGGATGGAATTTAGTAGGCATTTCCACTGCATAAGTTAAACCCTTCTCTTGTAGATGTTTGTGCTCGTCTTTCAATACTCCATTGATGCACATATCCTTGTATGAAATTTCCTTATTGCTATAGCTCCCAATTATTCAATTTTGCAATGAATATAAGACCAAACATGTTCAATTGGAATCACACCATGAGGAATAGTGGATAGGGCACCATTCATATCAATCTCATTCACTTTTATAGAATGCAGTTTGAATACGGGTCGAGGCTCCTCAGATATGTTCACCAGAACTGGTGTATCAACATTCTTTTCCATAATGACCAACTACAACAACACACAAATCTAACAACATATAAACTGATAACTTGTAATAGACCGGTTAGAATTTCATGAAAACTCGATATCAATTTTTCTCGAAATCTCAATCACAAAAGTAACTATTGCACACAATCGCTCAAGATAGCTCTTGAATGCTCAAATGAAAGTAAAAGTGTGAAAATAAGTTACTTTCCCACTATATAACATTAGATAAATAAATTTTGCATACTTTAATGGTAGGAATAGTGTCATATCACCAGTTAACACGTATCCACCGGTTGGTACTTAACCAAAAGTAATAACCGCAATCAAATATATATCAACAATAAAATATCAGTATGGTCTACAAACAACCTCAAAAACAAAATTATAGAAACTTACACCATAATGTGCATATATATCTTTACCGCTCTTGAATCTAGGGGATTGGTAATGGATTTTTCTTTAAGTTCCCCCCTAAGAAAATAATATGCTTAGTTCACCGATGGAACCTCCACACTTCCTAAAGTTGTGGAGTTCTCAGTCAACTTAAAAATAATCCAGTTCACCTTTCTTTACCCATGTATTCTTCATATCACTTCTAACTTTGTCAACTTTAGTAACCTACTTTCCTTTTCTATCTTCTGACTGATTAGAAAATTGGTTCCTAAACTGACACTTTCTAGCCAAATGACCTATCTTGTGACAGACAAAATATGCCATACCAGTTGACTTCCAAGGACCAACATTACCTCTCAGAGTTCTCATACTGCAATTTGTTGCTAGGTGTCCATAGTTACCACATAAAAAACATGTAGTGTTGAATTTTCTTTCCCTTCTAATAGTATTCACTGATGTGACAGGTGACCTAGGTGCATACACTCTTCACCTACAATCTTCAGCTTTGTGTCCATATTTTTTTCATGAAAAATAATATCCATCAAAGTTACCACCACTAGATCCACTGATATATCGAGATCTACACTCATATGTAGCATGACTATAGTTGTGAAAATTGTAGAAATAACCATTAAAAGAGTGAGGTTTATTCACCGATTTCCTCTTACACATATTTGCAGTATGACCAAGCTTTCCACAGTTATAGAAAGTAGGTTTCCTATGTTTCTTACCTAATTTGATTGGATCTACCATATGATCTGTTTGTGTCTCCTTAGGTTTATATTTAGAGGACTCTCCAATTTCAAATGTTCCCTCACCTATATATCCTAGATCAGTTGCGAATCTATGTCTTCTTTGGCTCTTCAATTGTTCATCAAGATTTTGTGAGCTTTCATTGTATTTCTTTGGATTTTGATTTTCTTCTTTCTCATTTTTTTAGTTCTTTCTTCAATGACTCATTCATCTCTCTAAGCCTTTCAATCTTAGCTATTTCTTGAAGATTCTCTGCAACACTATCCTCCATTTAATTTTGATATAAAGAAAATTATTGTCTTAAGTGAACAAGCTCTCTATATTTTTCCTTTAGGGAATCATCAACAATTTTCTTCGCACCTTATACACTCTTCTTTGCATTGGTAGCTTTTCATTTTTCCTCAAGGACTTCACACATCCTAATAGTTTAACTTTCAAACTCTCTTTTCAGACTAGCCACATTTTATTTGAGACCTTTGATCTTAATCAATAGATCTACAATTGCTTCCTCTGATTATTTATATGTACTTACCTCAGACAATTTTTCTATTTAGTCTTGGATTTTAATCAATTGCTCAGCGACCTCTCTCCTTTTGGCAAGTGACTTCTTCAACTTTTCCTGTAGCTCAATGATCATCTTGTTTGCATTCTCAAGTTGCATCTCATACTTATAACCATCCATGATAGTGGATCTTTTCCCCAAGCTGTCAGGATTATCACCAAGAGGAGCTATGCTCTAATACAAATTGTTGGAATTAATAGGTACTAAGGAGTACAAACATATAGTAACCAAATTCAACCACTGATCTAAATAACTGCTAGAATACTTTCCAAACTACAAAGCATTTAACTGATGCAAATACATAAAATAAATTAATATCAAGAATCCATAAATTCATCACACATGAAAAATATATGTTCATGTGGAAACCCTTGTAAGAGGTAAAATAACCACGATGGGGATGACACCCACAAGCCCGATACTGCGGTAAATGAGTTTTCCCTATTAGGAGCTAAAAATACCCTTTCTGAGGGTTCACCCTGTTAGGAGTGACTAGTACACAATTATGAGTATAATTAGATCAAATATGATCTACCTCGCTAGATGATTTTAAACCTCAATAAAGAAGTTATCCTTTTAAAGGAATTACCAAAAAAACTGGTTAGAGTTCACTTGGTTAAGGGATTTTGCTTGCTGCAACTATTATGGAACAACAAGATTAGTGATTTGGATGTAACACTTATTACTTGTCAGATCCAATAAGTTCTTTGTACTCTGTAACCACTCTTTTCTCTCTGTCTATTAGCTTTTTGATTGCAACCTCAAATTAAAATCACAAAACCCTAATCACTCACAACTCTTACAACTTCTTTCAACAACCATTAACACTTTCTTCTTTTCAATATGTCATGATATCATTAGAAATGATGGAACATACTTTACCATTCACCGATTGGTGATCTACCAAGTTGTACTCAAGAACATAAGTGTTCTACCTGTCTTAATGACTGTAAAAATAAAATCTATCTCACCGCTCAACCAAATAAGTTGTGTTTGGAACCTCATAAGTCCACTTCTACCATGATCGCCACCAAAGTGATGTTTTCACTATCTACCGATCTTCTAGACTTAACCAAGTATCAGTATGACCTTCTTACCAATTGTATCTTCACTTAACCTATAGTGTATCATAACTGCATTAACTCAATTGCACTATACTCAGTTTCCAACTTAGTTGCCACTTATTTTCCATCAATGACAACCAAATAAGTGACTCCTTCTGACTGCACTTGAATATCCAACAATCTCCCAACATAATACAAACATGTACATCCTATGGAAAGTTGATTGTATGTCCACTATATTTATAATAGAATCCATGAGCACAGGTTACTTGTAATACTGCGTCCACTCTAGCAATAAGCATTTATTCTACTTGGGTTAGTTTTTGAGTACGGTTGGTTTTGTGCCTAGGTCCATGTTATTGAGTGCTAAAATCCTATGTATGCCCTTTTCACTGGAACACCTTTTACAAGAAACAGTACTATTTGATAATTGGACATACATTCCAGGATAAGGTTCCTTACATATGATAAATTTCTGTTGATGAGAAAGCATGTCTAATCATCATCATAAATTCTTCATTGTTGTTATGAATTTAGTATCATCGTCGAGTGGTACATTTGGTTTTGAACGATTTTGGTTTTGTTATTGCTCATGTTGTCATGTTCGGCCCTCCTAATACCTTGTATATCTTCTTTCTTTTAGTTCTTCTTTGTGATGGGCATAGTAGTTGCAGCTTCTTTTGAAATCTTGTAACGTTTGGGCCTCCTCTTGTTCAAGTTTAATTTGTCTCTAAATTGTTGATGAACTATAACTGATTGAATGTTTGAAGATGTTAAGTTGATGATCACCGAGCTGCAGAAAGTTAATGCAAGACATTAAATTAGTTAATGTATTGTATTGTCATTGACGTTGACTTGATATACTCTAATTGGTAATATACATATTGTCAAAGACTTCAAAGAACCAAAGAGATAAAGTTTATGTTATCAGTAATGCATAAAAGTTCACTATACACCAAGTGACAACAAACACCAACAAAGAGTGCACACCGACAGATAGATAACCCCAAGAAGAGTCACAGTGATACCCGAGAAAGATACCCGAGAAAACATTACTGAGTAGAACCAAAGTGATACCCGAGCAGAATTGAAAGTCACAGTGTTTCCCAAAAAACAAGACAACACCGAAGGACTAAGATGCCTGAGGACAATTGAAGTCAAGACTGAGAAAACAAGGAGTTAAACATCGATCATAACTAAAGTTCAGAATTGACAAAAGACTTAGTTGGCAGGAGCTAAATATAGAGTTAACTATTTGATTACATTATTTTTATTGACCAATTTAAAGCTAGAGATTAAAAGCTATTTTTATTCCAGTTGTCAAGGAGAAATCTACGGGATAAAACTAAAGCATGCTTTAAAGCAAGAATTGCAATATTTGCGGATCACGTCAAGAACAAGAAAGACAAGGACTTATAAAAAGTGAAATCATGTCTATAAAAGAGACAAAATAAGTCATTATGAAGAGAGGATGCTGAAGAGAATTCTGGTGAAGATAACAAGTCTTCATACAGACCTGATCATACACGCTGAAGTATAGAACTAATATTTCTACAGACACTGAGAAACAAAGAAGCAACAACATTCACCGAGCAGAAAGAAGTGGAGAAAAGGAACATAAGAGAAACATTGATCAGAGTAGGTATTATGAGCTTACAATAGGTCTGAACATCTGCAATATTAAGCTATATTTATGAACAGATCATATACTATTTCAGTTTAACCATTGATTCAGAAAATATCTTAACAGAGTAGGATCTAACCATCCTTTATATATTGAGATACATCCCAAAGAGTATCAAAAGGTTTCTCATGAAGATAGCATAGTGAATGCCAGATATCAATTGACAAACTATTAAATTTAAATCCTCTAACAAGGTCACACTTAACAGTGTGTTTGTAATCTTAATAGGGTTGGCTCTTCACCGATCTCACTTCAGAAGAGTAAATATTTTGGGTTACCGGTCCCAAGTGGTTTTTGCCCTTACAAGGTTTCCACGTCAAAAATCCATGTGTCAAATATGTATATGGTTCATTGCTTTGTTGTTTTTCTTTACACATTACTAAAACATGATTGATCAGTAAACACTAAGTTATTTACTGTATTTTGGTAAAGACTAGACTGCTATTCGGTAAAGCTTAAGAAAAAGGATAAACAGTACACTCTGAGCAGTAGTTATTTGATAAGATTATTTAAGGGCATACATCTTGTAGGACTGAAGATAACTAGAGGTTTATATTTGTGATATAAAGTTTGGGTTTATTTATTGGATTAATTTTTGAGGCCACTGATTCACCTCCCCTCTCAGTTATTCTAACAACTGTATTATGTTTTCCTCTCTACATGAAGCTATCTCTTCTTTATGGTCGAGATTAATTTGTCTTTTTTTTGTATTCTTTTTTCTTTTATATGCGCTGCTATCTCTTATTTATGCCAAGCATAGTAAGCTCAGTTCCTTTCATGGGCTTGTTGTGCAACAACCTCTTGTTGATTTGAGCTTTCTTATCATTTTCTAACACGAGGGTCATCCATCTATAAATGTATTCAATTGTCTTTGTTAGTATAAAATGTCAACAATAATGTGATTTTTGGAACTTTTAAAGAGTTACATTTAAATCACACCATAGTAGGAATATGTAGGCCAACAATTATCAATAATATGTAATCAACATTATGAGTTAAATAATGTTCTCTGGATCCGCTTCCTTCAATTGCTACTTCAAAAATTGTGTTTGTGGCATGTTTTCAGAAATTCTAGTTAGATTTGGAACAAGATTAATTTGATCTTATAATGTGATGTTTGGAAAATTTAAAGAGTTACATTTAAATCACACCATTGTAAGAATATGTAGACGAACAATTATCAATAGTATGTATTCAACATTATGAGTTAAATAATTTTCTTTGGATCTGTTTCCTTGAACGACTACTTCAAAAATTATTTTGTGACATGTTTTTAGAAATTTGTTTGATCTAATTGTACCACATTTGGAAAACTAGATATAGCAAATTAAAAGGTTGATGTCAATATTACTTTACTTGATTGTACATGATTTTTTTAGACCTCCATAATTTTCAATAATGAATGGTGCTATAAGTGTATAGTAGGCTATCATAAAATGACATGTATGGTGATATTTTATTTATAGTTGCAAAGTATGCTACATGTATATCAATAATTTCAATTATTAATGGTGCAATAGGTGCATAGTAGGATATTGTAAGTTGACATTTTTGATAATATTTTATTTATACTTGTAAAGTACACTACATGTATATTCAAAAAAACATTTATAAATTGTTCCTCCCATTGTTGGTAGGATATGATCCATTTATGGATATAAGCATTAAAGTACACTTATACATTTAGTAGGCTATTGTAAGTTGACATTTTTGATGATATTTTATTTATACTTGCAAAGTACACTACTTGTATATTAAAAAAAAATTGTCCATTCTTCCTCCCATTCTTGTTAGGATATGGTCTATTTATGGATAGAAGCATCAAAGTACACTTATAAATTCCTTTTTTGCATTTTGTGATATGATCTATTGGTTCTCCTACTGAAGGGGTTGAGTAGTACACATCTCTTTAATTTTTTCAATTAATACACAACTTTCTACCTTGAAATCTATTTGTGAAACTTTTGTAATAATTTCCTTCACACGCTCTTTATTATTATACATCTCTCTCTTGCATGTTAATATGAAAAGGTATTTCTTGTGTTGTATGTCTCTAATTTCTTATTCAGTACTCCTCTCAGCGTTGTCATCAAATTGTAAGTTATCTAATATTGTCGTAGGCATTCCCATCAACTCTGTTGCAGCCTCATCGAATGCAATAGCCCAGATTGCACCCGCATGGTCATGTAATTTCAATTGAGCTATGTACCTATAAGTGTAGTCAGTAACTTCTAAGTTACACTTCGAAAAAAACCAACTTTCATCGTCATCCTTTTCCAATATTTTCTTGCACTTCTTTCCATTTATTATCTTAGAGTATGCTGGGTAAAAAAACTTATCTTTCTTGAACTATATCGTTGTTTCTTTCAGTATGCATTCAAACTATTGGGTTGACTATGATCCTTGCTATTGTATATCATTGATTGTCATCTGTGTGGTCGATAGAGCTATATCGACCAACTGTCTCGACGGTTGTTGGAGATTGATAACATTTTCCTCATACCAATTTTTCAATTGTTCAGTTTTCTCCATGACATGGTCTATCAAAAAAGTTGTGGTATTCGAGGTACTTATGATTTTCCCATTAAATTTAGATACACACTCATTCTTGATAGCGAGTACTATAGTTTCTTGTAGGTAATACTTTTTCTGGAGATGTGCACCTTCTCGCTCAATTGTTTCCCCCAATAGTGTAACGTCAATAAAAGTACAAGACATGTCTAGTAACTTGATGGTGTGCATGGGGACCTCTGTACCATATTTTACTTTTTCTCTTGTCGAAGTTTATTGTACATAGACAACAACTCCAATAGTATCAATGTCTAAGTTATTCCTTTTTTTTTTAAATTTCATCAATTGGTGTAAAAGTAAATCAATTCTTTGGGATAGAGGGATCATCCTCACATGGGGTAACCTTTGAATCTGCCATCAAATTTATTTCTAGGCCACTGTTGAGTTTGTTATAAAACATGTTATCACTCTTCACCATTCCATGTGATATAGTGTAGACAACTCCAACGTGTATATTACTCTAGTGATATTTGCTATTTCATTAAAGCATCTGACATATGTCTCTATCTCTTCATTATCTATAATATCAAAACTAAACACCTGTCCATGCTCACAATCTTTTTTATATTGGTGCATCTTCTTTTTAATAGTTACACGAAATTTTATATACCATCTCAACTGATATGGATTCAAGCTCTTGACAGGAATCAATGTGGTGGGTATTTCCTTAGCTAGTTGAGTTGTTTGTACACCAAACAAGACCTTTTATTGAGGTACTATGTTAATTGTATTAGGGTTTCCAAATTCTTATTGCGAAGAATGGGAACATGCTATATCTTGCTCTTTTTCATCCGCACATCCTACATCTAAAGAATTTGGTTTTCCAAGTATAGCATGCTATATATGTACGATATCTAAGCCCATAATTATAACCCACCTACATATTTGTAGCGCATGTAGTTGTAAGTGATAGATTTGAAAACATAAGAAGAGAATATAAAATCTCTCTAGACCCATAATTATAATCCACCTAAATATTTATGATGCAAGTAGTTGTGAGCGATAAATTTTAAAACATGAGGAAAGAATAGAAAATATTTTAAAAGAAGGTTAGAATGTTTTACTCACCATTGGAGCAACTATATTTTGTCAAACATATAATTGATCCAATCCTGATGTCTGGAGATGCTCTATACTAGGGTCATATTTCTTTGGTAATGTTGCTCTATGTTTGTAAATGCCATCGAATATGTCTAGTTTATATCGTAGAGATTATTCAGACTCATCTGCAAATTTTTCTGTTGAGAATATTTGTACTTGGGGAGCCAAGCCCATGTTACCATCATACAAAAGTTTGACTACATTTATAGTTAATGGCTCCATAGTTCAAATTCTGTCAATATTTATACAAAATTTGTGCAAGACCAATTTAATTATTCCTCGAGCAATGCAACATACCATCAAACAATTTGGGCTTTATAAAAGTACATACCTTAAGGTAATATTCACATTGATGAAGGGGACTCCCCTTAATACCACAAATACACAATAGAAACAAAGAGAAACAACAGAAAATTGCAAGAACAGAAAATTGGCTTCTTATTGGCTCCACAAATGTGGAATTACAAACTTTAGAATTAAAATATCAAAAGCCACATGGGCATCCCTTACAATAATCTGTAGGACAAAGCCTCCAATAACCACCCCAAACTGCCCTAGAAAAGACTACGGGCCTTCCTTAAATAGGCAATTTTCCACCGCTCGAGAAGGTTCCAGAAATCTAGCCATTAAGGCCGACTACCCTTAGCATTTAATTATTTTTCACTTTTATTACA
>MU224734.1:0-11769 GCA_018584345.1 Thuja plicata | reverse complement strand
TATATATATATATATATGAAGTTGTTCTTCATCAGTTTCTCTCCAGCATCTTCTTTCTCTATTCACTCCCCTAATTCATAATGAATTAGATTGTCTCTTTATAGACATGATATCACCGTTTCTCACTTCTTGATTTTTTTGTTCTTGGCGTGATCCGCAATCTTAGCCAATCTTGCTTTAAAGCTTTACTTTAGTTTTATCTCGTAGATTTCTCCTTGATAACTTGATAAAACAACTTTAATTATCTTACTTATCTTTGGCTTTAATATTGTCAATGAAAACAATGTTAACAACCAGTTAAGTCCATCTTTAGCTCTTTCCAGCTAATTATTTTTTCATTTTTGAACTTCAGTTCCTTTCAGTGTTTTAACTCTTTGATAGCTTTGATCAACACTTCAGTTCTCCTCGGGCATCTCTGTCGGGGTTGTCTGTCCGTTGGACATCACTATGAAGTTATGCTCATCGGTAATGCTTGTGATTTTGCTCATCGGTAATGCTTGTCAGGTTTCTTGTTCGGGCAATACTATGACTTTTACTTTTAGTTTTCTCTGTCCGTCAGGGTGCACTGCCTGTCGGTGTTTGTAGTCACTTAGTGAATGCTGATCTTTTATGCATTACTAAAAGCATAATATTTATCTCTATGATTATCTGAAGTCTTTTTACACTTTATATATAACAGATCAGATTATATCAAGTTGACATCAATGACAATACAATCCATTAACTTATTTAATGTCTTGCATTATCTTTCTGCATTTTGGTGTAACATCTTCAAACATTCAATTAGTTATGGTTAATCAATCTCTCCCTTTGGAATTGATGGCAACAGACTACATTATCACACTGTGTTATTACTATACAATATCAAATATATCAAATGTATTTCATACATCTCTCCCATATCTTTTGTTCTATAACTAATACAAATGTCTGGCTCTCGGTAAGCTCATATTGATTATATTTGTTTCTTGCATAGTGTCTTTCTTCAATCTTTAATCCCTTTATTGGATAGATGTAAGAACTTCTGATTCTATTTCTGATATGTGCTCTGCGTTAACTATTGCTCTCCTCGATCATCTCTTTTTCCTTTGACAACAATCTCTCCCTTATTATGTATTTTCTCCCTTATGTTACTTCTCTCCCTTTGATGGATATTTCATATGTAATCTCTCCCTTTGGATAATTATTAACTCTCCCTTTTAATTCTTAGGAACTTCTCTACATGGATAATGAGTGGATAATGATATAATCTCCCCCTCATAATGAGATAATCTCTCCCTTTGACAAAAATGCCAAACAATTCTTTCATATCATCTCCCATCTCTTTTTTATAATATACTCCTTGAATCTCCCTATCCATTAGCAATACAATGACTCTGGTGTTTGGTGTAGATATGCACTTTGTTGTGTACAGATGTATCTTTGCAGTTCATCTATGTGCTTATATCAACATGAATGATCTTTGTATTTGTGTATAGGCTGATGCAATCTCCTAGTCAGATTACTGACTGATAGACAAGGGTTGGATCCCTAGTCTCTGTCTTAGGTACTCAAATGTATCTTTCTGCAATGGCTTGGTAAATATGTCAGCTAACTGTTCCTTTGATTGAACATATTCCAGTATCACTTCTTTTGCTTGTACTTGTTCTCTTAAGTAATGATACTTGATAGAAATATGCTTAGTCTTAGCACGCATGACTAGATTTTTTGATATGTTTATTGCACTGGTATTATCACAATAGATAATCATTGGTTCAATAATCTTCATATTCATATTGTCCAACAACTACTTGATCCATGCAATATTGGAGCAATTTGTAGCAACGACCACATATTCTGCTTCTGCAGTAGACTAAGAGATGCATCCTTGCTTCTTGCTGATCCATGTGACAAGTCTGTCACCCATGAAGAATTCTCCTCCAGTTGTGCTCTTTTGGTCATCTATGTTTCCAGCCCAATCAACATTTGTATAGAATTGAATCTCAAAATTTTCTTCTCTTTTATACCATAAGCCATAGTCCTTGGTGTTCTTTAGATATCTCAAAATTCTCTTGACAACAGTCATGTGTGATTCTTTGGGATTAACAGAGAATCTTGCAACTATTCCAACTGCATGTGCTATATCTGGTCTGGTATGAACAACATACATTAGTTTTCTAATCATTGATCTATACAAGGTCTAATTTACCTCATTTTATTTTTCTTGTTTTTTCAGCTTACATCCGGTTGCCATAGGTGCTCCAACTAGTTTGGAATCTTCCATCTTGAATATATTCAACACTTCCTTGATGTATTTGGATTGAGTGATATATGCCTAAATCTTGTTGAAGAATCTGTAGACCAAGAAAGAATTTGATCTCCCCAAACATAGACATTTCAAACTCTTTTCTCATTTGATTAGCAAAGGATTTACATAACATTTTATTTCCCCCAAACATGATATCATCAACAAATATTTCAGCAATCAGAATATTACCATCAATATATTCTTTTAAGTACAGATTGCTATTCCACTTGTTCTTACAAATTCAATGCTTATGAGATAGGAGTGAAGTCTTTCATACCAGGCTCTAGGTGCTTGTTTCAATCCATATAAGGCTTTGTAGTCTACATACCACATTTCTCTTGTCTAGATCAACAAACCCTTCTGGTTGTTCAATGTATACTTTCTCTTTTAGTATTCCATTTAGGAATGTAGATTTGACATCCATTTGGTATACCTTGAATCATTTGAATGCAGCATAAGAAAGACGAATTCTAACTACTAGTCTAGCAATGGGTGCAAAGGTTTCACCACAATCAATACCTTCCTCTTGTGCATACCCCTTGCATACTAATCTTGCTTTATTCCTTGTGACCTCTCCATTCTCATTCAACTTGTTTCTTAATATCCATTTGGTACCGATGAAATTGTTGTCATCTAGTCTTGGTAATAGTGTCCATGTACTATTCTTCTCAATCTATTCTATTTCTTCATTCATAGAACTGACCCATTGTTCATTCTCAAGTGCAGTATTAACAGATTTAGGCTCAAAATCACAAAGTAAACATCTAGTGTTTAGTGACTTACTTCTTGTTCTCATTCCAACCTTCTTATCTCCTATGATCTGATTCCATGGATGATTTCTTCTGACATACTTGGCAATTTTCAGTTCAGGTCTTTGTCCACCATTCTGATTATCATCTTGACCTTCATTCTGATCTCCATCGCTTGGTACATCATCTTGAGTATTTTCTTGATTTTTGGTAATTGCAGCCTGACGCTCGGGTGCAATGTTCTGTTGCTCAGGAGTGATACAATGTTGCTTAGGTATAGTGTCAGGTTCTTCGGTGTAAACAAACCTGTTGTAGTCTTCTAGTTCTTTTCATCTTTCCTTATCATTATTCTCTGCAAATTCATCTATTCTTACATTTTCACTTTCAATGATCTTGTTAGAGGAATTATTCAGACATTTATAAGCCTTTCTTTTAATGGAATACCCTAGAAAGATACCTTCTTCACTTTTGGAGTCAAGATTTCCATTTCTATCATCTTTCAAAATATAACATTGACTACCAAAAATTCTGAAGTAACTTACAATGGGTGTGTAACCATACCAAAGCTCATAGGGTGTCTTCTTTGTGTCCTTCTTCAATTGTACTATGCTCGATGTGTAGACATCAGTACTGATAACTTACCTCTAGAAAGTTTGAGTGATTCTTTTCTCAATCATCAGTGTTCTTGAATAATCAACAATTGATCTATTTCTCCTTCCAGCAATTCCATTTTGCTGTGGTGTTCTTGGTGCAGAAACCTGTCTTTTAATTCCATGCTCACTGCAATAGTTAGTGAATTCATCTGAAATAAATTAACCCCATCTATCTGATCTTAAGAATTTCAATTCCTTACCACTTTGTTTTTCTACCATAGCCTTATACCATTTAAACATCTTGAATGCTTCTAATTTATCTTTTAAGAACATAACTGTCATCATTCTAGAATAACCATCTACAAAGAGAATGAAATACCTATCACCATAGAAGCTCTTTTTACTCATGGGTCCACATAAATCAGTATGGATTAATTCTAGAATTACATTAGATGTATGGGCTTTACTCTTGAAACTAGACTTTGTCATTTTACCTTTTTGACAATTCTTGCACATGATATGCTCAGGATTTGACATGCTCGGTAAGCCTCTGAATTTTCTTTTATTGCTTATCTTTATCATATTGTCAAAATTCACATGACATAATATGTTATGCCACAACCACATTTCTTCATTTCTAGCCGTTAAATGTAAGTGGTGTTAATGTCATCAAGATATAAAAGGTTACCTTTTGTCTATTCACCAGTTCCGATCAACCTTCTTGATTCATTGAACATCTTTGCCTTTTTATTTTGAAATGCTACTCGGTGACTTGTATTATTCAGCTGTGAAACACTTAATAGATTATAATTAAGTCCTTTTAAATAGTAAGCATTCTCAGATTTGATCAGGTTATTCAAGATTATGGTTCCTTTACCTTTAACTGGACAAGGTGTGTCATTACCCATTCTTACTGATCCACCATTATAGTATTGAAAAGTTTCAAAATTTTGTTTATCACTAGTCATGTGGTGAGTAAATCCACTACCTATAATCTAGACATAATTCTTACTAACCTTAGATATGAGTGCAGTCTCTACATACCTTTCTTCTTCTTCGTCTGAATCATCCTTCATGGCTACAAATACCATCTCAATGTCTTCATCAGATTCGGTGTCAGTGTCTCCATCTCTATTCTCAGCTAGGTAACAAGATTTCTTCCCTTTGTCCTTGTAGTCTTGGGTATCTATTCTATCATATTTTTGGTTGCTTCGGTAATCTTTGTTATCACCTCAGTCAAACTTATTTTCATATGTTCTGTCATTACTTCTGTCATCTTTTCTTCTATTAGGACATCTTAGAGAAAAGTGTCCAACCTCTTTACAATTAAAACATACAATTGGTAATTTACCTTTGTATCTACCTTTGCCTCTCTTCAATCTTCTTACCATTAGTGCTTCAATCTCATCAAGTCTTTGATCTTCATTATCACTTTCACTATCATTCCTCATAGTGTGTTTATGACTTGAATTACTAATTTTCAAAGAAGATTTGAATGCAGACTCTATAGATGGTAAGGCACTTTTATCAAAGTTATTCATCTCAAATGAAATTAGTCTACCAATCAGACTATCTAGAGTAACATTATTGTTTGCAACTGCTCTCATTTCTTGTATAGTAGATACTCTAATAGAATATACAAGAAGTAACGTTCTTAGGATTTTACTTACCAATTTCACTTCTTCAAGTACACCTCCAACTCCTCGGATAACATTGACTACCTCTTTGATTTTGCAGCTATACTGAGTGATATTTTCTCCTTCTTTCATCTTTAGGTCATCAAACCTCCCTCTTAGGCTTTCTGTCTTGGCTCTTAGTACATTAGCATCTCCTCTATGTACCAGCTTCAATTTATCCCACAATTTCTTTGCAGAGGTATAGGTTTTCACATCTTCAAACTCAACATTAGAGAGTGAGGAAGCAAGTTTTATCATCATGCAATTATGCTCATGCTTTTCTATCAATTGCTCAAGTGTGCGAGGTCCTATAGGCAACACATATTCAGTATCAAGGTGTTGAGTAACATCATTACCAATACCTAATAAGTGGATTCTTATTTTTCTTTGCCATGATGAAAAGTTATCTTTATTCAACTTGGGCACATCTTGTTTGTTCATCTTGTGATCTTTTGCTTGAGCTGTTAAACTCCTTTTCTAAGCACACAAGCTCTGATACCAATTGATAGAATAACTGAGAGGGGGGTGAATCAGTGGCCTAAAAAATATTCTAATAAATCAACCCAAAAACTTAGTACCATAATCTTAAGCCTCTAGTTATCTTCAGTCCTACAAGATGAATGCCTTCAAATAATCTTAACAAATAACTATTGCTCGAAGTTCACTGTTAAACCTTATTCTTAATGTTTGCCGATTAGCAGTTTTTCATTTACCAAAAAATAATAAATTGCTTAGTGTATGGCGATTAACCCAGAATTAGTTATGTGTAATGTAAAACACTAAAGTAATAACTCGTAAATACATTGACACGTGGATTTTTAACGTGGAAACCCTGTTAAGGGAAAAACTACTTGAGACCGGTAACCCAAAATTTTCACTCTTCTGAAGTGAGCTCAGTGAAGAGCCAACTCTGTTAAAGGTTACAAACACACTGTTAGGTGTGACTTTGTTAGAGGATTTAAATAGAATAGTTTGTCACTTGATATCGGACATCTCTATGCTACCTTCTATGACCAAACCCAATGTTGTTTTTCAAATGGCATCTGGCATCTCATGCTATCTTCATGATCAAAATTTTTGATACTCCTTGGGATATATCTCAATATAGAAAGGATTGTTAAGTCATGCTTAGTTAAGAGACTTTCTGAATCAATGGTTAAAATGAAATAGTAAATGATCTGTTTACACATACAACTTATACTTATAGATTTTTTAATCTAATGTAAGCTCATAATACCTTTCTGATCAATGTATCTTTTCAATACCTTTGCTCCAATTCTTTCTTCTCAGTGATGCTGTGCTTCTCTGTTGCTCGATGTCCGCAAAAATCTTTAGCTCTTTCCTCAGCTTGATTGATCAAGACTATATGAAGTTGTTCTTCATCAGTTTCTCTCCAACATCTTCTTTCTCTATTCACTCCCCTAATTCATAATAAATTAGATTGTCTCTTTATAGACATGATATCACCGTTTCTCACTTCTTGATTTTCTTGTTCTTGGCGTGATCTGCAATCTTAGCCAAAGTTTTTTTAAAGCTTTACTTTAGTTTTATTCCATAGATTTCTCCTTGACAACTGGATAAAACATCTTTAAGTCTTTTACTTATCTTTGGCTTAATCTTGTTGACGAAGACAATGTTAACAACCAATTAAGTCTATCTTTAGCTCTTGCCAGCTAAGTATTTTGTCATTTCTAAACTTCAGTTCCTTTTGGTGTTTTAACTCTTTGATAGCTTCGGTCAACACTTCAGTTCTCCTCGGGCATCTCTAACGGGGTTGTCTGTCCGTTAGGCATCACTGTGAAGTTCTACTCGTCGGTAATTCTTGTGATTTTTCTCGTCATTAATGCTTGTCAGGTTTCTTGCTCGGGCAATACTGTGACTTTTACTTTCGGTTTTCTCTATCCGTCGGGGTGCACTTCTCGTCAGTTTTTGTAGTTAATTAGTGAATGCTGAGCTTTTATGCATTACTGAAAGCATAATATTTATCTCTCTGATTCTTTGAAGTCTTTTGAAACTTTGTATATAACCAACCAGATTATATCAAGTTGACATCAATGACAATACAATCCATTAACTTATTTAATGTCTTGCATTATCTTTCTGCATTTCGGTGATCAACTTAACATCTTCAAACATTCAATTAGTTATGGTTCATTAATAACACCTATTAATATGATGAATTAAAGTGAAGATGTGTTTAAATTATAATATAATTTATTATTTTTAAATTGATTTTTTTGTCTTTAAAATGTAATGAATATGGTACTATTTAGTTTGTTAATTATTGATAATATTTATTATATATTAATTAATTTTAAAAGATATGTTTGTTGTTATGTCAAGAGACCTTATACAATGACTTTCAAGAATTAAATGTTATTGAATACATAGAAACAAAACATACTTGAATTATATTTAAGAAATAAAATAGAAAATAACTATTGCAAATTAAAATGCTATCTATTTTAGGAAGGTAACTACATATAGAATAAGATACAATATGTAGAAATCTACGTAATAAAGGTAAAAAATAGATTATAAAATAAATTTAATTTTATAAAGAATACATTAAATATTAAATTATAGATTGAATTAGTTTATCAAAATAAACCAAAATTAAGTAAAAATAGATATACAAATCTTATCATTACAATTAAATAATACTATTAACAAATTTAGCAAAAAACCCTAAAATATTGTCGCTTTGGCTGGGTAGTAAAGGCGTGACTGCAAAGTACATGTCGTATGGATGAATTTGTTGCTTTAGCGATATATATTGATCTGACAAATAGCTATATTGTAGCTGCAATGGAATGCTTTGGATCTGCAAGTTCATATTTGGTTATCATTTACTAAGTACGCGTTTTTAAAATAGTTTTAAACAAATCAAAGAAAAAAACCCTCAAGGTAGATCTTGGTGGAGGTCAAACATCATTCTGGTGCATGCATTTATTTTGATGTTGGAGTACATGAAGACCCCCAAGTATGTGGAGGTGGGGTTTTTTCCCCCTCTCCCGGGGTTTGGTGTTGTGAGATTTAAACTTGGATTAGGACAAGGTACAAATGAGTTTGCACTGTTAAATAGCTTTAGAAGCATAATTTGAGCTAGTAGCTAAATAAGGTGTGAAGAACCTAAGAGTCTTTGGGGACATATAAGTAGTGATTAGATGGATAGTGAGATTATATAATGTGGATAATTTTATGTTAAGGTATATTTTTAACAAGTGACATATTAAAATAGATTAGATTATTATAGTTCATTATGATTATTGTTTGGTTTATGAATTTTACTTTGTAAGTTTTTGTTTACATTAATGTTTGAAATCATATTATGCGATCATATTAATGTTTAAAGTTACACACTATTAAATGTATTTTTTCAGAGAAATGAACATTTACCTAGATTGACTCTCCAAAGTTGATCTTTTACTAGATCCATGTATATGGAAGATTATCGAATCAGAATTATAATCCAAACCTTGAGAAATTACTTCCATTTAAGGATTTATAAGGCATAATCCATTCATTGTTTTATGCTCTTATATAGGGACAACTAAACAACGAAGAATAAAAAAAATCTCTAGAAATCTAGAATAAGACATCAACATAGATAAAGCAATGATGAGAAATGGAGCAGAAAAATAAAACACAATGCTTGAAGGGTATTTTTTAAAGAATTAATTACCGATGGCATTTTTTTGATGATTGCAAAGACATCCTAGCTGCATGATGGAAAATAAAAAGTTGGTTCGCCAATTATAATAAGAGCAGGGCGAGAAGCTACAAGGGAACCCATTTTGGGTGAAAAGTAATGACCAAAATAGTTATTACTAAAAATAAGGGCCATGATATTCTAGAATCTACTGAGACAATAATCTTGTGCTAATCTCTCAAACATGGACTTTCATAATTAATGACACTACTTCAGCCATCTCATTCATTAGTGTAAGAAAAATAATAAGAGAAAGGAAATACAAATAATCCAAGAGAGACATGTGAAGAATAAATTGTTACCATGAGAAAAACATGAATTAGGAGCAAGCACCCAAAAGCCAATACAAGGAGACAAGAAGATTTTGAAAGGGGAAAACAAAGAAAAACCCCTTGTGATATTATGAAGATGACAAAGCCTAAGAGAGAGAGAGAGAGAGAGAGAGAGAGAGAGAGAGAGANCCAAAAGCCAATACAAGGAGACAAGAAGATTTTGAAAGGGGAAAACAAAGAAAAACCCCTTGTGATATTATGAAGATGACAAAGCCTAAGAGAGAGAGAGAGAGAGAGAGAGAGAGAGAGAGAGAGTAGTTCATTTACAATGACTCCAAAGAGTAGAAATAAGAGATGAAAGAATCTCTTTAATAGAGATGAGAAGAGGAGTTACCAAGTAACTCATCAATCTATGAATGCTAACATCCATAATAGGTGTGTACAAAGTGTCAAGATCCTCTTAAGGAGGATTATCTAATTTCCTTATTAAAAGAATTACAAAATATGACATGTCCACCCACTTGGACTAGAGGAAAAAATACATGTAGGGATTCCATAGAATCTCCTAATTAAATAAATAAATACAAGGAAAGATTAAATATTCTAACACCCTCCTTTAATCTTTACTTGGGGAGTTTACATTAATGAGAATTAAACCTAAATTTTACAATGAATTTGAACTACATCTTTACAATAGAAATTCATTATATTCAATTAGAGCTAAATCCAAGTCTTTAAGTAGTTTTATTTAACCATGGGTACAATTGGTACTTCAGATTGGATAGAGCTAAGAGAATTGAATTGTGCCTTTGGAAGGGTCCATGATATATCACCTGAATCAAAGAATAGAAAAACCACAAGTAGATTTCCCATCGTTGGGATCTACCCTTGATGCAAATCAGTATACCTTTGAAAAGAAACTCATAATGTATATCATAAAATAATTCAACTTTAAGGAATATTTTATAACTTCAAAAAAAGATTGATGAGGGATAGAAAATAATCCATGAGTAATAGTAAAAAGTGCAATAAAGCTAACATGATATCAAGATAAACCACATGCTCAAAGTCCCAAAATGAACAAGCAAGATACAATAAACATTATCAATACTCTCATAAAAGAAACATACTAATGCAAAAATGACCACAGACAAGGCCAACTAATAAGACCTACATCAACACTGCATCAATCACATGGATATAGGTAATCCACTAATGAGCCATCTCACTGCAAGTGAATGGGTCATGACTCCATCACCTACATGACCCATGATCTAAGCAATGAAGAATGCAATACATTATCACAATAGTATAATTTGCATAGAAATATGAAAGAGACAAAGATAAATTAGTAGAACATGTGACTCAAACACCAAATAAACCTATGATATGATTTTCCAAACATGTCTACAGTCATGAAGTAGAATAAAAGAACCATTAATGAGATAAGAGATTTAAACCAATATAATGAGAAACTTTAACAATTTGAGCTTTGCTACCTTTTCAAATTAGAATGAAAAACAATTGGATAGATCATACTTAATACCAAGAGATCTTAATCCAAAAATGAAAAAAACTAATGATATATGCTATATATTAATTTATTCTAAGGATTATGAGAGTTAAAACAACATATTGTCTTGCAAATTTCAGAGAAATCCAAAAAAATTCAAGAAGGATTTCAAGAACATCACCCTCACAATGAGGAAAAAAGATTAAGTTGATAAACATCAACTGAAGTAAGTGTGTAGGGTATATGCATGAAGATGGGGGACCAAAAAGGTGCCAAACTTTTTTTTGGTCCCCCAAAAGCCATAGGGTGTACGCCCTATAGCACACATGCGCTATGGCTTTGATTTCCTGAGCCTAAGGCTTGGGAAATCAAATCCAATAGTGTGTGTGCCCTATAGGGCATACACCCTATGTAACATTATGAAAAATTCTTAAGGGATGGAGGAAGATAGCCCAATAGGCCCTGCTAGACCAATTTCAGCACTAGGCCAATACATAAAATGTAACATTTAAGTATAAGTTACATTTTATGTATATACTTCTAGGATGTTTGAGAGTGGTTTCAGCTTCATAGGATTTAAAGTAAAGACTCTAGATTTTGAGGGTTTTTAAGAAATTTTAGACTTAGCCAAATCTCAGGAATCACCACATTCTCTTGAACATGATTCTCAGTAGACTATTGATTATAATCTTAAGCCTTTGACTTGATTAAGGACACTCTTTAGGGTTCTTAGTGGTTTTCATGTATCATATTGGGTCCTAAGTGGTCCTAGGTCCCCTTAGAATGATTACAACCCCTTAGGACACATTAGGGCCTCCTAAGACCCCCTAGAACATAATGATCATTGTAGGACACACTAATGGGCTCTAATGTGTACTAGTGTCTCATAAGGGGTTTTAATGGGTTCTAAGTGGTCCTAGGAACCCTTAGGACCCATTACGACCCCTTAAGACCCATTAGGACACAT
>MU224733.1:187665-199219 GCA_018584345.1 Thuja plicata | reverse complement strand
ACATTCTGGCATTCTTAAATTGACCGGTGCAATTATCTGACCAAATGAGATGCCTATCCATAGCAATATCATTTTCCTACAAGAAGTCAAAATAGTTTTGGAAACAATGTTGGACAAACTCATGAGAATGAGACCTATCATCACTCATATAAAAATGGTACTCTCTGATTATCTTCCGCTCATCTTTTATGCTATCAAGGGAATGTCTATATGTGATGTGTACAAAAATAGCAACCTGAATAGAATTGTAATATTGAGCTTGAGTCTCATTTTGGGGCTGTTGAACCGCCTCACAATAGGTGCTTAGTAATCATGCCCAAAGCCTCTCTTAGGAATAGTTTATTCAATCTAAGGATCACTTCTCCCACCATTAGGTGCATTTAGTTTGTCAACCCAGGGACATATACTTGAAATGGTACGACACAGTATGTGCACTAAGTTTTTTAAAGAGTCACTCTACCTATGCTGCAGGAAAGTAAAGTACATGAAAGGAATCTATACTAGGCTGCAAGAAGGGAAACACACTTACTCTTTACTAAAATGAATGCTACAACTTGCAAACTCTACTTAAACCTATTCTTTCAACCTAGAGCATTCACTATAACTATCCTTGCAGGTACTACAGGAACATTCACAAAGTACAATGTTGCAGGAAGAAGTTGTATTCTTATATCTAGAATGCTAGAAATGCAGAAAGTAAATCTATTCTACTTCTACTCTAATCTACCTACCAAGTGGGACCCCTTGGTTGGCTTCTGCTAATCTATGAACACAGAATATGAACCAAAAGTTACTTCATTATCTTTCAAAACTGATTACATGAGAATGATACATGAAATCAAAAATGAACTTGTTGTGCAAGATACAATCAAAACATTGTATTCCAGATATATCTGAACTTACAAACTATCAATCTCATCCCTATAAATAGAGGATTGACTTCTTTATTCTGAAACAGAAAAATGAACTATCTAACTAAAACTGCGCCAAAGAGAAAAAAATAGGAAACACAACAACCCACAACATATGCAATGAAGTCTAGGTGACCGAGTCAACATGAAGGGAATACAGATGGAATATAGCAGAGCTACATTCATGCATCTCTAAAACAGTGGCTCTTGATTTGTGGTAGCCGTGTCTTATGATGTCATGATGGCTTATCCGTTTGAAGCTGGTCTTTAACGTCCTCCTTCAATGCTATTGACCACTCCCAATGACTCCTACTTCTTGGCAGGATTAGTTATCATGCAAAAGATATTCATACAAGTAGCTTATTCAAATTAATCCAAATGTTAGAACACACATTCTGATTATTATATTAAATACTAAAACATATATATAATATTGGCATAATATGATATATCTATTCCACCCATGGTTTAATGGTTCTATTTGTACTTGACATAAGTTCAACTGACTAAAAGTTCACAATTGTTCTAGTAATACTTAAAAACAGAGTATAAGGATTAATATAATAGAGATAGTAAAATGGTCTCATCATTTTCCCCTTGGCAAGCTGAATGCTTGTCCTCAAGAATTACATCTTCTGTTAGTTGCTATGAAATCTCCAACCTCTGTTCTCCCTCTCCTTTGGCTTTTGAAGGTGTAATAGAACCCCCTTGTTTTATCCCAGACATCCACTCTGTGATTTTCCTGCAGTTGGTCAAGTCTGTCAGTATTGATGTCATACAGGGGCCAGAGGAGCATCAGTGGCTGCATGGTGAGTGAACACCAGAGTTCCTATCTAGTTTTCCTTCCCATCTGCATGTATTTTGGTGCTCTTTGAATAGCTACTTGGAGGTTGATAGGACTGTGTGGTTCTGATTTCTTCAATGCCTCGGATAACCTACCCCATCTACTTTTGGTTCCAGCCAGGGCTCTCTGGAAGACAAAGTAAGACAAACCATCATATTTTGTATAGACATCTGTATGAATCCCAAAAAATTTATCCCTTGTTTCCTCCTTAATTTTTCCATAAGTCAAATTGAGCCAATCTCTGAGGAGTATATCTAGCTTGCTGCTCTCTACTCTTAATGGTAATGGCTTTGTTTTCTCCTGTTCCCTATAGTTTTCCAACTGTCTATCATAGTTGGCTTCATTATGCATCCAGGAAATTAATTCCCTTAGGTGTATATCCCCTATGTAGAGTATAGGATTCCACTCAGTCTTAGCTGGGATAATGAAGTTATGCATGTACAGTTCACAAAGTAGATTTTGATGCCATGAGGGAAGAGTCTGGTAAAGGCCATACAATTCTTGGGCTGACTTGAACTCGGAGTCTATATATTTAATGGTCATCATTAGCTGGAACAAGAGAAACTATTCTTTCAAACATATGGTATAAACCCTAGGAGGTGGCCTACATGCAATTATTTGATCAGCCAATTTGAGGGCAGATCCATCTTTTGTTTCTTCTTTTCCAATTGCTCTCTCAATTATGCAATTTATTCCCCTTGCTATGTTATTACTCTTTTTAGTTTCTTCTTCTCCTCTTCCCATAAAGTTGTTGTTAAAACATACTTATCATGGAATCCAAAGAGAAGCGTTTGCAAGGTAATTGGGCCACAATCTTTTGCCTGGTTACTTTTCTTCCTTTGTTCCTTCCAAGACTGCTCTAAGAAACTTATTAACCAAGTTCTGTTGTAAAGCACTAAGGCAGTTTTTGCATAGGCTTACTGATGGATTACTGAGGCATTCTCCTCGTTAATGTCTGGAATATCCTAATGGATTTCCTGGGGACTATTTTTGTAAACATCAGGTTTAGCTTCATAATTTTCTATTGAATGCGGAGGAAAGTCTGGAACTGCAGACTAATTTGGGGAATCATCTGGAATAATTTTCACATTGGGATGTTCATCAAATTGCAAAGGAGAAGGGGGTTGGATTTTAGAGGATGCTCTAGGGAGATGTCCTCTCATTCTAGGACTCCTTCGCATAGGGGTTTCTACAATTTTTACAACCTTTTTCTTAATAGCCTTCTTTGGTTTCTCTGCTATAGGAACCAACTTCATTTTCTTCCCCTTTGAAGAAGCAGGGGTTTGTGGTTTGGCTGCAGGAACTGAAGTTTCTTCCTCTAATTTCTATTTTCCTTTGGTTCAAGAAGAAGTAGGTACATTTCTCTCATGAGCAGGTAAGGGCACATTTTCTTGAAGATTTACAGTTTCTACCCCTTGGGTATCTTGTTCATCAGTTGGGTCAGTTGGTATTGCATTATCATGACCAATTTGTACATTAGGGTTAACCTGTGGTTGTAGGGTTTTGTGCTGGAAAAACTTCAACCATGCCATGGGAGAGGCATCCCTAAGAGATATTTCTATTAAAAATTTAATTAGGGCATGGTGGGTGATAGAATTTACATTTCCTTTTTGGGTCTCCTTAGCACTAGTGCGTAGCATATTGTACAAGAAATTTGGGACATTTACTGGTAGATTATGCCTCACATAACTCAGTAATTTGAAATGATGTGCGTGCAAATTGGAAAATCTCCCTTCACATGTAAAATACTTGATAATGTGCATAGCCAACTCATTATATGGTGGAGAGATAGACATTCTTTTGCACCCTTGTTTGGTAATCTCTAATGGAGGGTCACCTGGTAGGGTAAACTAGGCCCTAGTTGATCTGGCATCGTGCACATTGGGGTAATGTTCCCCAACCATTGGTAATCCAGTAACTTCTACTATTTTCTCCTCTATTGTGACCACTGTCAATCCCCACAAAGTTGCTTTCCCTTCTTCAAATGTAGTCACAAATTCAACTGTTGAGTCCTCATCAAATTCTGTTAACCTTAAGAAATATCCTAGCCAACCACATGCATTAAATATTCTTACCACTTCAACATGTAAAAGTAGCACACCATGTACTACCGGCTCGTGTCTCTATAACTAGCCTCCCATCTATGCTTGACAATTTTCAATTTGTCTGCCCTTGTAGTAGATAAATGCCCCGTTCCTTGAATATCAGACTAATCGTTTTAACTATGGGCTTTCTTCTAAATTCCTCTAATTTTTAGCATGAACAATGGTGATGTATTTTAACAAGAGAAATTATAGTCTTTACTATGGGTTGCCACATAACTTAATTATAAGTCACATCAAGTCAAACAATCATGGAGGATTCAAGAATAAAGGTACGACAGTTGTGCGATATAACAATAGAACTTTAATGAGACAAAGGCTAAGTACAAATTTGAGGTGACAAAATATTTTATGCGTAAATAAAAATGACAATTTGGAATTAATACACTTCCCTCACCCCTAGGTAATATTGACAAGTGTCCACACTTGGCAGAGTTGGCATGAGGAATGGAACTGGCTTAATGTCGTAATGATATATTTATTGTAGTATTAGATATAATCATCAAAATCTATGCGCTAAAAATGGAATTTTTTTTGAAATGCTTGTACCTGTCATTTGATCTGTGCATGTGCCATGAAAATATGGTGAGAGTGGAATGAATGTGGCAGTGTTTTGCGTTAGCGTACTTGGCTCTTATTGAAAGCAAAGAAAGGATAATTGTGATGACGTGGAGGGTGGGTGGTAGATAAAGAAATGAGATGAGTTGAAAAGAAGAAGTAGAAAGTGAATGGAGGAATGAACTTCATGTAAACACAAAGTTTTTATTATGGAAATGCTCGATGGAATTCTACTGAAGAGCTGCAGGAAGAAGGTTTGCACCCTTTGCTGCAGGAAGTGTTACCTGTTGCTCGTTTGAAATTTGTTGTTGGAATTGCTGCAGGAAGTCTTCTTTTGTTTGAGGTTAGTGATACAACTTTAGCCTATGTCCATTGAATAATAGTTTGAAATGTACTGGATCAATTGTGGTCAACTGGATAGCTCCATTTGTGAAAACATGGCTTATTTTATATGGCCCTAGCCATCTTGTCTGCAACCTGCTTGGTATTTCTTTGAATCTTGAATTGTATAGCAAAGCCCAATCACCAACTTGAAACTGTTTGTTCTTAATATACGAGTCATGCCATTTCTTCCTTTGTTTCTGGACTATTTTAGTTCTCTCCAGTGTAGATTTGCACATTTCATCCAAGGAATTGAGATTCAATAATCGCTCCTTCTATGCTGCAGGAAGATCTATAGTTAACTCTAGTGTTGTCCGCAATGTTTTATGTTCAAATTCAATGGGCAGCATTGCTACTTTTCCATATAATAGCTCAAATGGAGTGAACCATGTGGTGGTTTTTCAGGTTGTTCTATATGCCCAGACAGCTTTTGTTAGTCTACTGCTCTAGTCCCGACGATGCAAATGAACTATTTTTGTTAAGATGGCTTCTATTTCCTGATTTGTAACTTTAGCCTATCCATTGGCCTGAGGGTGATAGGGGATTGACTTCTGATGCCTGATATTATATTCTTTCATTAGCTCTATTATTAGATTGGAAGTGAATTGGGCACCTTGGTTAGTTAAAATTTCTCTCGGTACTCCATATCTGGTGAAAATCTCATCATACAAAAATTCTACAACCTTGTGATCCCGGGCATGTTTCATAGCTTTTACTTTGACCCATTTGGTCAAATAATCAGTGCACACCAGGATGTAAGACTTACAATTGGATGGAGGGTCTATTGGACCAATGAAGTCCATACCCCATTTGTCAAATGGAGTTACCACCACCTGTGGATTTAATGGAATTTCATCGGATCTAGTTGGTTGGCCCATTCTCTGACATTTGTCACATTTCCTTATGTAGCTGGCTACATCCTTGTGAAGTGTAGGCCAATAATATCCAGTTGTTAAAATCTTTTGGGTTGTTCTTTTTGCTGCAAAGTGTCCCTCACATGGTTCATTATGATAGGCATGGAGAATGTCATATGTCTCATCTTCTCACACACATTTGCGCATTACTTGATCAGGTCTAGTGTAAAATAGTATTTTATCAATCTAAGTGAAATTAAATCTTTTCTCGACAAGCAGTGTCCTATCCTTGTAAGAAAAGTGTGTTGGCATTTTGTTTGCTACAAGGTAATTATCTATGTCAGCATACCATATACTTTAGACAACAATATGAAACAAATGCTCATTTGGAAATGAATCATCTATCAGAGTAGTATCTTCTTCAGTATGGTGGATTCTTGATAGATAATCAACTACTACATTTGCCTTGCTAGGCTTGTCAACTACAGTAATGTCAAATTCCTACAAAAGAAGAAGCCATCTTGCTAACCTGCCTGTGATAGCAGGTTTGTTGATGAGGTATTTTATTATTGCATGGTTAGTATGAAGAAAAATAGGATATCCAGTTATGTAATGACAAAATTTGTTCAGAGAATAAACTACTGCTAATAATTCTTTCTCAGTCACTGTATAGTTTAATTCTAGTCCATGGAGGTTTTTAAAAATGTAGTAAATTGCATTCTCTAGGTTACTAGACTTTTTTCCTAGGACAACACCTATTGCGTAGTCTAAAGCATCTGTATGAATGTGAAATGGAAAAGTCCAATTAGGACCCCTAAGTATGGGTGCAGTGGTCAACAATTTCTTAAGGTGCAGGAAGGATTCATTACATTCCTTTGTCCAATTAAATTCAACCTCTTTGGTAAGAAAAGTATACATAGGACTAGCTATGTGACTAAAATTTTGGATAAACCTCCTATAGTATCCATCATGTCCTAGGAAAGACCTAACATCTTTCTGCTTTGTAGGAATAGGTAATGTGATAATTACCTCTATTTTCGCAGGATCTACCTGGATTCCAGCTTCGGAGATACAATGTCCCAGCACTACACCTTCCTACATCATCATGAAACATTTCTCACTATTGAGAGACAAGTTTTGTTCCTAACATCTAATTAGTACTCTTTCCAAATTCTTCAGGGCTTTCTCAAAGGTGACACCAAATGTAGTAAATTCATCCATATGTATCTCCATACAATCATGTGATATATCAACAAAGATGCTGATTACAGCTCTCTGGAAAGTAGTTGGTGCATTGCATAAGCCAAATGGTAATATAGAGTAGGCATATGTGCCCCAAGGGCATGTGAATATAGTCTTCTCCTGATCTTCTGGAGCAATACTGATCTGGTTGTAACCACTGTATCCATCCATAAAGGAAAAATATTTCTTACCGGCCAGAGTGTCCAGGTTTTGATCAATAAAGGGTAAAGAAAAATGATCCTTCTTTGTGGCATTATTCAACTCTCTGTAATCCACACATATTCACAATTTCCCCCCTTTCTTAGGTACAATGACCAAAGGTGATACCCACTTTCTATCAGAGATTGGATAGATGAAACCAACATCTAGTAATTTTTGTAATTCACTTTTGACTATTTCTCTCAATGCTAGATTTACCCTTCTTTGAGGCTAGCGTAGCGGTAAGCTTCCATCATTAATGTAGATCCTATGGGTGTAGAGTTTGGGGTTCAAACCTATCATGTGTCCATAATCCAAAGCAAAAGCTTTCTTGTGCTTATGCAAGAGTTTTGTTAACAATGCCAATTGTGGGGGTGGCAACTTGTTGTTCACATGGAGATTGTGACCTGGGGAAATTTCCAAAGTAGTTGTTAACTCTACCATTGACATCTCAGGTACTGGGATTGTAGCTACTTCACATGGTAATAATTGGCTAATTATCTCAGGGCTTGCTGGAAAGACACAGTCCTCATAGGTACATAGCTACAGAATAGCACTTTCAGAAACATCTTTTGCTACTATACACTCATTGGTAAGAATACTATATATTACATCATCTTCCTCTTGCATTTTAAGAAAAGACTGTCTATGCATCGTCATAAGCTGGGAAAATTTTTTGACCTCTTTTCCCTCATCCCCTAGTTCTAGCCAAATAAGATCTCTCAAGTCTAGCTGAGGCTGGGCAGGACGATAGAGTGCTAGCTTTTTATTGCCTGACCATTTGAAATTGTCATACTTCCTGATCTAGAATTAATTTTTGCATCGGTGGTGGCTAACCGAGGTCTTGCTAAGATGACTGGTTAGCTAGCAAAGTTTACTTTTGGTGATAAGATGAGAAAATCTACAGGGTATTCCCATGAGTCTAAGGTTACTACCACATCTTCTATAAGTCCATCTGGAGTGACTGTTGAACTATCAGCAAGTTGTAACACTGTTGGAGCTTTTCTCAAGCCTTCTATACTTAGTCTATGCATTGTATCTTTAGTCATTACATTTATGGCTGCTCCCAAATCAACTAAAGTATTTTTAACAAATTGTCCATTAATTATCAAGTCAACTACTAGACTTCCAGGGTCTGAATACTTGGGTATAACTACCTTGCCCAACATGATATCCGCAAGTTGCCCTATTACATGAACTATTTGAGGGTCCGTCTTTTTCCTTCCAGGATTTTTAAGGAATGCATCCTTAACAGCTTTCCCATAGATAGGAACACCTTTGATAGCTTGAAATAGAGGTATATGGATGTGCATATTCTTCAGCTGCTCAAGAATGTCAAAAGGCATTTCCTCTTGGGATATAGGCTTTTCTATTGTGAGCCTTTGTGGAAAAGGAGGGTCAACTGAGGTTTCAACATCAATTTTGCTAGATTTTTGAGTTGATTGGGTGGTATTTTGCAATGTAGCCTCTGGAAGAGGTGTTGATGATGTAGGAGTGTCTGCAACTTCTGTGATAATAGGATGTTAAGGTGTAGGAAGAGTAGTACCTGACCTCAAATGGATATCAGATATCTCTAGAGCGTAGGAAAGATACTGCTATTTATCAGTTGTATATATTGGTTGTTGCTATTGCTTTCTATTTGGATTTGGTTGCGGCTAAGCAGGCAATTGGGTTTGCTTTGGATTAGGACTAGTGGCTGTAGGAGGTGGCATTATTGCAGGAGGTGGGACTGGCGGTGGCAATTGTGGAAAAACAAGATTTTGGTTAGGCCACTGTGGAGGCCCCCTCCGTTGGTTATTTTGCTGCCAATTTCCTTGTGGTGGTTTCCGTTGGTTTTGCTGGTTTGGCCATTGATTATTTTGCTGGTTTGGACATTGGTTATTTTTCTGGTTAGGCCACTAGTTACACTAGGTTGGCTAAGAGTACTGAGGAGTATTCTGATAACTTTTATTTTTCCATTGACTATTGTAAGGATTTGAAAATTGCAATGGGTCCTGAGGCATACCTTGTCTTGAAGACCATGGTCGACGTTGCGCAATGAAGAACACTTGCTCATTGTCTCCTTTTATCTTCATGTACTCGGTAGGCAAATGTTGATTTTCTAGGTTCGCAACCAGCTTGCATACACAATATTTCTTTTATTTACGACAATGTGGATAGTACTCAGCTAACTTCAATTTAATGTCTGCATGTGTCTTCTTCATATTCATGGTGTCAAGATGTGTAGCAACATCATTAATGATGTCTTGCTTGAAATTTGCTAGCAAATTGGATATCTCCAACTTAGAAATGCTTGAACTGCTCCCTTTAATGACTGTAGACCAATATCCTCTGTTTTTCTTCCCAGTTGATCTGGAGTAGTTGAGATAGATTTTGTTGAGGTCATCCCAAGAAGATTGGGATATGTCCCCACCAGCCATGAGGTCCAATGCTTCCAAACAGCTATCGTTCACTCCTCTCAAGAAGACTAGTTTCTGTGAATCCTCTGCCAGAAAATGTTGGGGATTCTTCTGCATGGTGTAGAAAAAATGTGAAACATAGTCCTCCAAAGTTTTGTCCTCCTTCTGTGACATTTTAAAAATTTCATCTCCCCTTGGGTCACTCCTCTTGCAATAATCTTTGTATTTCTGTAGAAATAGAACCTGCATCTCATCCCACATGCCTGTTGCATTTGCCCCTAAGCCCTTGAACCAACGTAAGGCCGAATCCTTTAGTGTTGTTGGAAACAGCTTGAGTTTGTGGGCATCAATGTTATAGTCAAAGCTATGATAGAGAATGTCAAACTCAAACAAAAAGGTGTCAGGATCTTCGGTTATCATCCCATAAAACTTTGGAAGTGTAGCAGAGGGTATATTTTTGAGATTGGCATCGTTTATAAGGCTTCGTAGAGGAAACAGAAAAGTAGGTTGTGCCATTACTGGAGGTATTGGGAGTTGGTGTTGCTGTTGAAAAGGAATATTAGCCACAAGATTGCTAATAGTAGGTGTGTTTGGGTCAGATTTATCAAGAAAGCTGGCCAAGATTTTAGCAAAAGGTTGAAGACCACTTATGTCTAAAGGCTCTACTTTAGAGGAAGATGTTGTAGGAAACTTGGGACTTGCGTCAAGAAAAGGTAACTCAACTTCTTCAGCTTGATCATTCAAATTCACAAGTTCTCCTAGAAGAAATCTGTCATATTCATCTCTTCTTGTTCCCTTTCGATGCATGCAAATGAATTCTTCACACTAGTGAAGCAAATTTAGGACCACAAACCACTAAACTAGCTGAAAGAATGAAAAATGACTCAAAAATTTTCTTAGCTTGACACCATCCCCGACAGCAGAGCCAAAAATGAACCGCCTCACAATAGGTTCTTAGTAATCATGCCCAAAGCCTCTCTTAGGAATAGTTTATTCAATCTAAGGATCACTTCTCCCACCATGAGGTGCATTTATTTTTTCAACCCAGGGATGTATACTTGAAATGGTATGGCACAATATGTGCACTAATTTCCTTAAAGAGTCACTCTACCTATGCTGCAGGAAAGTAAAGTACATGAAAGGAATCTATACTAGGGATGCAAGAAGGGAAACACACTTCCTACTAAAATGAATGCTACAACTTGAAAACAATACTTTCAACTATATCATTCACTATAACTATCCTTGCAGGTGCTGTAGGAACATTCAAAAAGTACAATGCTACAGGAATAAACTATATTCTTATATCTAGAATGCTGGAAATGCAGAAAGTAAATCTATTATACTTCTACTCTAATCCACTGACCAAGTAGGCCCCCTTGGTCGGCTTCTGCTAATCTATGAACATAGAATATGAATCAAAAGTTACTTATTATCTTTCAAAACTGATTACATGAGAATGATACATGAAACCAGAAAAGAACTTGCTGTGCAAGATACAATCAGAACATTTTATTCCAGAAATCTTTGAACTTACAAACTATCAATATCATCCCTATAAATAGAGGATTGACTTCTTTATTTTGAAATAGAAAAAGGAACTATCTAACTAAAACCGCGCCAAAGAGAAAAAAAATAGGAAACACAACAACCCATGACATATGCAATGAAGTCTGGGTAGCCGATTCAACATGCTGGGAATATGGAGGGAATATAGTAGAGCTACATTCATGCATCTCTAAAATAGTGGCTCCTGATTTGCAGTAGCCATGTCTTATGATGTCATGATGGCTTATCTATTCGAAGCTGGTCTTTAATGTCCTCCTTCAATGCTAAGGACCACTCCCAGCGACTCCTACTTCCTCGCAAGATTAGTTATCATGCAAAAGATATTCATACAAGTAGCTTATTCAAATTAATCTAGATGTTAGAACACAAATTCTGATTATTATATGAAATACTGCAACATATATATAATATTGGCATAATATGACATATCTATTCCACCCATGGTTTAATGGTTCTATATGTACTTGACATAAGTTCAACTGACTAAAAGTTCACA
>MU224733.1:167374-178229 GCA_018584345.1 Thuja plicata | reverse complement strand
TATATATATATATATATATGTGACTTTATTTTTATGATAAATATATTAATATATATGCTGATATATTTCATTTATTATGATATTTTTTATCATATATGTATATAAGTGTATAGGGAATGTAGCAATCTTTAAAAAGAATCACATAAATAACAAGTATGTTTTTGAGTTGCAATGCATTAAGTCTTGGTTATCTTAAGTCCAATCCTTGTGAAATACTTTCTCAAGGTTTGAATTTGGATGCTACAATATCTTTCTCATTGAATTGATTGTGAAATTAATATAGATTTATATTATTTTCAATAAACACTTGGATTACTATGAGTTCTCATGATCTCATTGTAAATGCTTCACATAAGAGCATAAGCACAATCTTGTCTACACATATAAAGAAAAAAATCTCTTTGTTAGATTATACTTACACAATACAATAAGACCATTTCAAATGTGAGCATTCACAAGACTGTTATCTTATTAGGAGGAAAAAGTTTCAGTAGGTTTGAAATCTTCAATTTGATAGTGCTTTATAGAGCCTAATTATTTAGGTATCATGGGGGGTGGGCTAAACTGTAAGGAGCTGAAGAACTGTAAGAAATGGAAGAACCAAATGGAGGTTTTGGATAAGCTCAACAAGGGTGTCCTCACAAACTATATGGAGCACCTTCATGGATCCAAAGATGTTGTCACGAAAGCTTTCACTAAAATATGGAAGGATGGTTATGTGGTGATTGGAGGTATGGATGTCAAGATAACCGAAGACCTAATTGCTGAGGTTACAGGTTTAAATACCAAGGGCATGAAATTCTACAGGGACAAGAAGATTTTCCAGAAGGTCATTCAACACTTTCCAAAGGACAAAGCGGAAGCAGAGAGTCCGGTGAAAGACTCTGGAGGGTGTTATGATGTCAACTCCATCAAAGAATTCTAGACGAAGGTGCTTACGATGGTTACGGAGTACCTTTCTCTAGATGGGAGGTATAAAAGGGCTCATTCTTACCATTTCGTGATGTTATGTCATTTTTGACATAAGGTGAAAATTTCTTTCCCCTTCTACCTATTGCAATCTCTCCGTCATAGTATTATGGAACACATGCATAAGGAAAGTAAGCCTGTTCTTCATGAGGGCTTGATTCTCCTTATCGTAGAGCATGTTAAGAAAGTTTCTTCTTCTAGTCCTCTTATTATCTCACCGAGAGACTCTGGATAGATGCTAAAGCGGGTAAAAGGATTAGAGTGGGAGAGGAAACAATAGAGCCGACTGTTAAAAAGTTAAAATTTGAAAGTAATAAAGGTATTGACATGGACTCGGATGGTGAGAGTGTTGATGGTTATGAATAAACTGACTATATCCCCCACTCCTAGTCTGAAGACGAGAGTAAGGAGTCTCTGTCTATATCCGTGAGTGTTTCTAGTGATGATGCGGACAAATATCTGGGTGCCCATATTGCTAAGGAGAAATGTAGAGATCCTAAGGTCACCGAGGAGGATGTGGGTGGCCAAAAAGTTCCTATTTCAATGGTCAATTATGCGAGTTTTGAAGAGCATGATATACCCATCTCTCCAAAGTTTGAGGTGATTATGGAAGTGCAGGTGGAGAGAAAAGAGGAGGAAACCCTAGGTCATGACACTGCTGAGAAGGGCAACATCCCTGCTACTTCAAGGAACATTCCATTCTCTAGATTGGTGGATATGCAAGAGCGGAATGTCCAACTTCTTCAAGATGATATGGACGAAAAAATTGAGCCCCCATTTGGAGTTCTTCAAACTGCAAAGGCAATGTCATTGTACTCTTTTCATCTGATGAAATGGGTATTTAAGGAAATCAAAAGCCTCCACTCAGCTTTCGAGCTCTGTCTGCTCGTGTTGATCTTATCCAAGGTAATCAAGATTCTGGGTCAGCTGGGGTTGATGGTAAAAAGAACAAGGAGGATGACAAAAAATTGAAGACTCTGCATGACAGATTTGACATTCTAGAGAACACTATGAAGAAACACATGAAGGATAACAATATCTTCATGGGTTCTACTGTGGAGTGTTTTAATCCCATTAAATTAGAGTTGGATTCTGGCTCCCCAAATGTGAAGATTGATGATGAAAAATACGACATGGAAGATGCAGGTCTGGGCAAGCGCACGCGTTCAACCAAGAAGAAGAAAATCCAAGACAGGATTTTGGAGCTTTTAGACTTCAAAGCTGCCATCAAGAAGGTCTCTGAGGCTAAGAAGGAAGCAGAAGGCACTCTCCTGGAGTTGGCCTAGTTCCTGCAGTTCCCCTATTTTTTTGCTGTTTCATTTTTTGGCTTTTGGGTGCCGGAGGACCTAGCTAGTTTCTGGATTTTTTCTCTGGTATTTTGTTTTCGTCCTGGGTTTTGCGGGCTGGGTCTCAGTCCTGTCTCTGTTTAGTTCTTTAAATGCTATCTATATTTTTGTAATGGTTGTAAGGGGTTTCGGGTCCCCATAAAGCCTGTTTTTACTAGTAATCAAAAACTAATTATTTAAAATTCATCACAAACTAGTAAATTCTAGTTAAATTTTAGATTTAATGGACCATTTTGAAATACCCTTAAATCTCTTAGCATATACAAACAACATAAGTTTTTATTTTTATAATATTTCTATAATTTAAAGAATGAAAAGATCTTTTATGCCATTTGTAAGAATAAATGCAACCCTATTCTCCTTCAAATAAGGTTGAATATAAACATCCTCATGCCCATTCCTTCAAATTACATACTTTCCATAATTCTAAGAAACACGATGATTGCAAAATCATTGTTCATGATATTGTAGTCAATGTAATTTTCATATCACCCCTGGCTTCTTGTCCAATTAAATCAGTCCATTCCATAAATTAATTTCTATTATAATTGATTTGTAATAGTTATTGACAAATAAATTGATTGGATGTAATCACTGACAACACTTTTTAAGTTAATTTATTTTATATTTAAATACACGAGTTTTATAGTGTCACACTAAGTCAATTGTGTACATCCATCTTGACCCTGTAATACAGATTCTTTAAAAAAAAAGTTTTCTAAAATGTCGTCTGCTAATACAACCGATATGATCACAAAAATTTCCAAACAAATGCTTTATTTTATATATATTTATAATTCAGAATAGATGTCTCACCTTATTGGCATACCAAAAATGGTTCTCTCCTACCTGAAATGATTAAAAACATTGGTGTAATGCAAATTTATACCATTATGTCTCAACGCGTTTCCATAACTGTTTTGAGTTTTAACGAGTCTAACAAAATGTTCTCCTAACAATTATTATTCTTTTAAAAAATAGTTTTTTAAGACCCTGTTTGGTTGGGAAATTGGAATTTGACTCAAAACCTTATTATCTCATAATAAGGTTTTGATCTTCTGGTTTTGCATCTTCTAGATATAGTTTGGACCGTTTGGTTGACCCGGAAGATGACTGAGTCAATCCATCTTCTGCGTTTGGTTGCCAATTTCAAAATTGGAATTGGAACTGACAAATTTGGGTGATAACTATCATTGCTCTTTTGAGACATCATAAGACATCAGCTGCAAAAACCTCGCATCGTCAAATGATGGATATCTCTCAAAATTCATATACGAATCCCAAAGAAAATTATCCCACGTCAAGTCCTGCTCCTCACTGATCGCATTTCCCTCACTTGGCGCTTCTGTTTCTGAAACACAAGATGACGCACTCTCCTCCGTCAACAGACAGCTGTCGAGTACGGGAATTTGATCAAGCGCATATTTCGCTGCGACCACCTGAATCTCCCGATAGGAAAGTGAAGACGCAGACGGAATGGTCAGAATCATGTTTGCAAAATTGAACTTTGCGTTCGGCCCGTGAAGACAGAAAACAACGGCGTCGAAAGCACGGGCTGCCTGTTCATAAAATATGATATATAAAATGTTCTTGCACAATTTTAATATCCCAATCCGCAAAACCCATGGACTCGACAAAATTATAAAATAGGGTTAAAAAAAATAAAAATACCAGGTTTTAAAATCATATTCCACCTATTTGTTGGAAGTTGGAAACCCTCATTTTAGTCCGAAATTGGAAGATGAAAACTATATTCAGATTATTGTTTTAACGCACCAAACGACGAATTTGAACCCAAAACCTAGTTTTGAGCATCAAAATCCAATTCCACCCCTCAAACAAACAGGGCCTAAAAGATAATCCATTCACAGAAGCTTTCCAAAGTTGCATTTAGATCAGAGAATAGGTAGTATTTTGGAGAATGTGATAACTTGCCAAGAAAGAGTCAGCCATCCAATGACGGTGTTTACGGTCCAAATATTCGTTTGCCATTATTTGGGTGAAAACAATCTCAGTTCTCCAGAAACAAAGAAGAGCAAAGAGCTATCCTATGGCTTCAATAAGCAGGAACATTTTGTATGTAATCTAAGTTATCCTATTGCAATTGGCAATGTGCCTTTTCTTTCAACATGCCACTGAAGCAGCATTTCAGCTTACTAAAAATTCAATTCAGCCTCCCTTTGGAAATTCATGAGAAACAATCTGAATATTCTATGTTTTTTTCGGAAGAGTTTTAATTTATTATGCAGTTAGAGGAAAAAATTATGGAATCTGAATTAGGAAATCCTATGAGGTCTTTTACTGGTCCAGAGTCAATTTATCTTGTGCATTAACACCCTTGTTTTGATTGCAGAGTGTTTCTGAAATTGAATGCAAGTGGAGTCCAAATTTACAAATGTGAGAAGAGTTCAAATGGGTCTGAGATGATGAAATATAACCATGTTGGAGCAACTGCAAAACTTTACTCTCCTTATGGTAATGAGAAATATGTACACGTGGGCTACCATTACTACCTTAATCATCCTCTGGCTAAAGGAGCTCAGCCCACATTTTCATTCAGCATGGTGGAAGGAGACCCTGTGTCTGCCATACCCGAGTCAAGTGTTACAGGTATTGCATATTTAATATAAACTTTGCTCATTTAAATATTGCATGTTTTAGTTATTATTTTTAAGAGGTAAATACTTTTGATTCATAGAAACTAGTGCCAATACCAACCATATTAAATGTCTTATATTAAACTTGGTTTCTTTCTGATATAATTATTGTTCCCTTTATTGGGTTTCATTGTCCACTCAAAACTTGATATATATATTTGATTAGAAACAATAACAACATATTTTATTTAGCATAAAATTTGGTAAATAATTGTACCTTCATTGTCATAGATTTGCATTTGAGCGTTCAATAATTTTATAGTTAAAAATAATCTCCAAATTCTTTAGTAGATTAAAAATGTGATACAACAAACTCTCACAGCCAATTCTAAAACCATTCCAATCATCCTCACCATCTTTAGAAAACCTCATGCATATTAATTTCTAAAACCTAATGCTTATCAATTTCTGACATGTTATTAATGTGGTTTACAGTTAACACAATCGGTACAGAAAAGAGTAAGAGTGAAGATGACATTGATGATTTGCTTCTGATGGGAGTTAGTCATAGTGGGTATGGGCATGCAAGTGAGGTATCATATGTGCAACACAGGCATTCCAAGGGTGGTGTTCCCCGACAATATTGTGAAGAGGATGAAAAAGAAATTCAAGTTTCATATACTGCACAGTATTTCTTCTGGTCTCAGAATAGATCCCTTGATACAACAGCCATTCCTTTTGAAATAATTACCCATTCACATAATTCAATCCCTCTTTTGGGGTTGTATGGAGAAGGATATCAGCACTACAGATTCAATGGCTCTTCCTGGATCAATTTCAATGTATCAGCTTTTCTGTATACTTCACCGGGACAGCAAGTATTGGGAAGACACTATTTTCTTTCACAAGTTGATGAAAAGGGAGGACAACCCTCATGGGAATTGTGAATGCTTTCTGGTCTTGGGAAAGTTAGTGTGACTTGCAAGTTATTGAGCGAAGTTACAGTAGATAAAGACAGTATCACTTGGACCAAACTGGAGGCCACTAGTTATGCTGCTGATGTTCCTTACATGTAAGTATATGATTCATATTCTTCTTCTTTTATCTTTATCATTATCATCATTGTACTTATGGCTTTTTCCCTTTTGATTACAATTGCAGAAGTAGATCATATATGGAGCAAGTGAAATACGTGCAGAGAGTTTCCACTGTGGGAGGACTTCCTCCTAAAGATGAAGACACTCCGAATCCAGAAACAGGAAAATATATATTTGTCACCCTTCTCGACAATCTACTAGTTCTCTACCAATTCTACTTCTTTGTAAATGTCCTGTTGACCAAATATGATATAATAAAATGTGCAAGATTCCAATGGAATTCTAGGATACAAACTCAGCCTCAATAATATCTTAATTGCTCTGTATTCCCCATGGGTTTGTTCTTATTCTGTCGATGCTACATAAAGTCCAATAAGTGCCTATATTTATAAGAATCGTGGGTGTAATACTATTCTTTTGTGCAAAGTCTTCACTTACTATTTTATTGATATTTAAAAAAGGAATTGTTGAAGATTTCTGTGGTCGTTATGGTTTTTTATTTCTTAATACTTGCAATATAATGAATGATTTGGACTTTATAAAATCTCTAAGGATGAGAATTGTCTATAGTTTTCTATATGAGCTAAAATTACGATTTCAAATTATGATTTTCTTTCTGTTTGTTATTTGCAATGGAGCTGCATGATAATATTTGTTGCTGTATTGTAAGATTTCTATATAGAAAGACATTTTGTAATGAATTCTTTATTTTTAATTATTTTCATCAGCCGATCTTTGATTATGTGATAAAAAAATTTTGTAATTTCATTTGAATGTGTAAATGTTTTTATCAACTTTTCAACAATTTCTATGTATTGTTCTAATTTCTTCAACCTAATTATTGGATGAGTGATTTAATGAATGATAGTGACCTATAATCTATATGATCATTTCCATATAATATAGAATTTTGCAACTCGATTCAATGTATGAGTGTATGGATATTAGAATTTATAAATACTTTTGGAGAAGTTAATTGATAGGGTTATGTTCTTTTAGGTCAAGTTGCTTTTTGGACTAACTATATGATATTGGAAAATTATTAAAAGCTAGCGAAAGGCCTATGATTTTGATTCTTTTTATCTGTGAGAAATTGAACTGCACACTAATGATTTCTCTTTGTCTAGACATATGAATTAATTGCACATTGAATGTCGTGAAATACAAAGACATACTAACATGTCACACAAATGTGTACCAATTTGGCTAAATATGGCTAGTGAGATTGGCCTTGGATAGGAAAGTGAGGATATTGACCAGGATCAAATGTATGGATATTTATGAGAGAATGAGGGTTATAAATAGTTAAAAATGACAAATACATGAGAATGTGTTCAACTAGGGATAGGGAAAAGTCAAACATATGAATGTGAGTGTAAATGGATATAAAATGAGATTAGATAAAGAGGATTGAATGAACTAAACTTAAGACAAGAGTTCATAACATATAATTCATAATTATAACGATTCATTCCATTAAAATACATTCAAAGTTATATGAATTATTCTGAATATGTAAATCTCATTATTATAATATTATTTTCTTAAATAGATTATAACAAGAAATATAAGACAAAAATTATGGCAAAGAGTAAAAAAAGAATGTGCTATAAAACTCTATCATATATTCTAAATCTATTTAATAATTTAAGTTCTATATTTATTACTAAGTTTTTACAATAAAATAAAATTTAAATTGTAACTTTTTTTTATTTCCAAATCGATATATATTTTAAAAATATGTTAGTCAAAACATTCTCCAACATCTGGACTAAAATGGAAAATGTGAGAGCGGATTTAAAAGGTTTTAGAGTTTCATGGTTCATTGTATCATGAAACACATCTCCCTTATTTAAAACATTTTTAGATTATGTATGAAAAGATTACTTCAATATCTTATTGAAATGTGATTCTGCTACATATTTTTATTTGATTGATCTCTTAGTTACACTTAATGCTAATTGAAATTTATTATATGATTGAAGTTAACTATTTTAGTTTCAGACGACTTTGCCTCCACCTTGTCTACGAACTCGACGTGGACTACAGATAATTGCACTGCCAATTCCCTTTCCTTGAATAGGTTTCCCCCTTCCCCTAAAATCCATCTCAGTTACCCTAGCGACCCAAATATTCCCAAAAGTTCCTCTCCCTCCACGTTAGCCAAAAACCCTATAGGTTCTTATGATTTGAAGACCCTGGGTAGGAGGGTGGACGAGCTATGTGTTTTTTACAATAGACATAATGCTATGTTTAAATGGCTTATCTTCCAACTACAAATTGCAAGGAGGAAAATTAACAGGTTAGAGGCTGTGGTTGATGCAAAAAAGAAGGCAGTGGATTGGACCGAGGGCAAAGGTTATGACAGATTGTGGGATGTTGCTGATGACTTTGGTAAAAAACTTAGCAACTCAGAGATTTTTGAGGATCAAATTATCGAGTTGACGAACCAGATTCCCTCCAAGGTTGAGAAAATGGAAATGATTATGCCCTAGCCAATATGAATGTTAACCTGACCCATTTGTACAAGTAGTTTGAGGAATTGTCCTCTTATAGAAAGGGTATGTTGGAGAAGACTAGTTTGTCTATCAATTCCATTCAAGATGAATTGGAGGAAAGAAAGGCGAAGTACATGAAGAAACATGACAGCTTTCAGATGGCCCCCTCGTGGTGGGGATTGTATCTCGGCTAGGCGTCCGAAACGTGACTCCTTCCTTGACAAGCTGAAAGAGATCAATGAGGATTAGAAGGTGGTACCTCCTCCACCCAAGTAGATGTGTTGGTTGGCCTTATTTTTCTTGGTCTCCTGGTTCTTCGTGTGGATTGTTGGTCTGGTGATCTGGTCTCTAGTTTTTGAGTTTTTGTGGTTTCTAGTCTTTTTTTTGTTCTATATAGTTAGTTAGCTATTTGAATTCACTATTGGTGAATTCTTTTTGTGTCATCTCTAAGACTTGAAGCTACTTTAATGGCTGGGTTTGGGCCCTTACCCCCTTGAATTAATAAAAACTATTCTAGTTTAGGTTGTAAAGTTATTATGATTTTTGATTTAATAATTAATATGTTGTTGTATTAGTTATTTTAAAATTATATATATTGAATAAGATTTGAACTCACATTTTTTTAGTGGAACATATTCATTAGCATTATTAGTTACAATATACTTTGAACTTACAATGTGTGCACCACCTTCATAGGATGCCCAAGACAATATTATGTGTGAATTTGAATAAGAATAATCTTTTATTTTTTCATGAATTAGACCAATATGGATGAATAGGCATTTTGGAAGTAATCAACTATTGTTGAAATTGCTCACTTTAGAAGTATCGATCTAAAATTTCCTTTGATACTTTCTTCAAAGGGCTCACATTTTTATTATTTAGAAGTATCCATAAAAAGTAGACTGGGATGGATAATGGGATGAGTTTATATTCACACACACACACACACACACACACACACACACACACACACACACACACATCTAAAGATTTAAGATTAATTTACTAAGATTATATTTTAGATAAGTTTAAATAAACTTGGATTGGATTAGTGGTGGTTGAAGCTGGTTATGGTTGATTTAGGTGGATAATAAAAGATAAATACCTTATTTCATGATTTGATTGGTTTATATTTAAGTTGATTTTTTATATTTAGATTAAATTAGGTTTCTAAAAAAGGTTTGGTTTTTTATGACTATATTTGAAATAGGTAAAGTTTTGAAGAAATGTTTTATTTTGATTGAATATAAAGTTTCGACTAAATGATTGTGTGTTTTTATTTAAGTATATAGAGGTAGTTAGATATAATATTATAAAGAAATCGAATATGTAGATAAATTAGAAAATAAAAATCCAGAGACACAAATAAGAGTGGGCAGTGTTAGATGAAAACAAGATAACACAATGAAGCTAGAAAAACCCTAAAGAAGACCTTATAATGGGTATGTGCACCAAGATGGGGAACCAAAAATGGGTCTTAAGATGCCACTTTTTCTTTTCTTCTTCAATAAACAAACTCTAAACTTAGATGAGAAAATCAATACAACCACACTCAAAATTTGAAGATGTAGCAAGAATAAGAGTTGGAGTACTTTGTATCTTCTTTCTAAACTACTAATTTATTTTGAAAATGGTGGAGATTGAGGTTTTAAAAAAGGGAGAGAACACAGAGTGATCCTATTTTTTTTTTTTAAATATAACATAGCATAAATTATTTTTTTACTAATTTTCAAAGTGAACACATCCATAAAAATAGAAATTTGAACATGATCGCCCATAATTTTTTTGAAAATTAATCAATTTTTTAAAGATATGTAGAATGGAGTCTAGTTTCTAAAAAACTAATTTGTTTTAAAATTCAATGAACAAGCAAAAATCTTTGCTCATATACCATATGTTGGTTTTTGACAAAAAAAGAACATACTAACAAAATAAATTAGATATGAAAATCTTAACATAATCAAAATATGAAAAAAAAATTATATGGTTAGATAGCTAACAAAGAGCTTGACAACATCTAGTAGTTTTTTGTTTGTATTGAAAGACATGTAAATATGACAAAGAGCACAACAAAAAATGTGAGATTTTTTTTCATGTTTTAAAAATATTACATCTCAGGCTTGAAATGGTCATTCAAGCCTTTGGGTTTGATGTCCAAGGAAAATCCAAGCAAAAGGCTTGGTATTTCCCAATGCAAACTATTTGGCGCTTGCCAAATATGGCATGTGCCAAATGAAAAAAAAAAAACCTTTTTATTTACATTTGGTGTGCACCAAATGCAAAAAGTACTTTCTTTCATTTAGCATGTGCCAAATGGCTCTCTCTCTCTCTCTCTCTCTCTCTCT
>MU224733.1:132705-147296 GCA_018584345.1 Thuja plicata | reverse complement strand
TGTTTACGAAAAAGTCGTCTGCTAATACAACCGATATTATCACGAAAAGTTCCAAACAAATACCTTATTTTACATTATATTTCTAATTCAGAATAGACGGCTCAACTTATCTGCATACCAAAAAAAGCTCTCTCCATATCAGTGCAGTGTAGATTTACACCATTATGTCTCCACGCGTTTCCATAACTGTTTTGAGTTTTAACGAGTCTAACATAATGTTCTCATAACATTTATTATAATTCAAAAAAATTAGTTTTTTAAATGACAAAGTTCTCCTAACATTTATTATAATTTTAAAAAATTAGTTTTTTAAAAGACAATCCACCCACAGAAGCTTCCCAAAGTTTTATTTAAATCAGAGAATGTATGGTATTTTGGAGATCGAATGTGATAACGCGCCAAGAAAGAGTCTTATACGATCTAAATGCCTATATATACTTGTTCGCCATTCTTTGAGTGAAAACAATCTCAGTTCTCCAAATAGAAGAGCAGAGAAGTATGGCTTCAATATGCAGGAACTTTTTGCATGTAATCTTACTTATGCTATTGCAATTGGCAACGTGCCTTATCTTTCAACATGCTGCTGAAGCAACATTTCAGCTTACAAAAAATTCAATTCAGCCTCCCTTTGGAAACTCGTGAGAAACAATCTGAATCTATCTTTTTGTCTTGAAGATTATTAATTTGTGCTGTGTTTTCAGGAAAAATTATGGAATCTGATTAAGGAAATCCTATTTAAGCTCTTTTACTGGTCCAGAGTCAGTATATCTCGTGAATTAATACTCATGTTTTGATTGCAGTCTGTTTCTGAAAGTGAATGCAAGTGGAGTCCAGATTTACCAATGTGAGAAGAGCTCAAATGGGTCTGAGATGATGAAGTATAACCATGTTGGAGCAACTGCAAAACTTTACTCTCCATATGGTAAAGAGAAATATGTACCAGTGGGCTACCATTACTACCTTAATCATCCTCTGGCTCAAGGAGCTCAACCAACATTTTCATTCAAAATGGTGGAAGGAGACCCTGTGTCTGCCATACCCGAGTCAACTGTTACAGGTATTGTATATCTAATATAAACTCTGCTCATTTAAATATTGAATGTTTTGATTTTTATTTTTTAAGGGATAAATACTTTTGATTCAGAGATATAAACCGGTGCCACTGCCAACCATATTAAATGTTTTATATTAAACTTAGTTTCTTTCTGATATAAATATTGGGTTTCATTGTCCACTCAAAGCTTCATATCTATGTTTGATTAAAAAAAATAACAATACATTTTATTTAGCCAAAAAAAGGTAAATGATTGTATCTTTATTGTCATAAATTTGTATTTGAGTGTTCAATTATTTGATATTTAAAAATTATCACCAAATTTCTCTAGATTAAAATTGCGATACAACAAACTCTCACAGCCAATTCTAAAATCATTTCAATGTTCCTCACCATCTTTAGAAAGCCTCAAGCTTATTAATTTCTGACATGCTATCAATGTGGCTTACAGTAAACACAATCGGTACAGAAAAGAGCAAGAGTGAAGATGATATTGATGAATTGCTGCTGAAGGGAGTTAGTCATAGTGGGTATGGGCATGCAAGTGAGGTATCCTATGTGCAACGCATGCATTCCAAGGGCGGAGGTCCCCCACCATATTGTGAAGAAGATGGAAAAGAAATTCAAGTTTCATACACTGCACAATATTTCTTCTGGTCTCAGGATAGATCCCATGATACATCAGCCATTCCTTCTGGAATAAGTACCCATTCACACAATTCAATCCCTCTTTTGGGGTTGTATGGAGAAGGATATCAGCACTACAGATTCAATGGTTCTTCCTGGATCAATTTCAATGTATCAGCTTTGCTGTATACTTCACCGGGACAGCAAGTAGTGGGAAGACACTATTTTCTTTCACATGCTGATGAGAATGGAGGACAGCCCTCATGGGAATTGTCAATGCCTTCTGCTTTTGAAAAAGTTAGTGTAACTTGCAAGTTAGTGAGTGAAGTAACAGTAGATAAAGACAGTATCACTTGGACCAAACTGGAGGCCACTAGTTATGCTGCTGATCCTCCTTACATGTAAGTATATGATTCATTATTCTTCTTTTATCATTATCATCATCATTATACTCATGGGTTTTTACATTTTCATTATAATTGCAGAAGTAGATCATATATAGAGCAAGTGAAATACGTGCAGAGAGTTTCCACTGTGGGAGGGCTTCCTCCTAAAGATGAAGACACTCCGAATCCAGAAACTGGACATATATATTTCTCACCCTTCTCGACAATCTACTGGTTCTCTACCAATTCCGCTTCTTTGTAGATGCCCTGTTGACCAAGAATGATATCCAATGGAATTCCAGGATACAAACTCAGCCTCAACAATATCTTAATTGCTCTATATTCCCCATGGGTTTATTCTTATTCTGTCGATGCTACATAAAGTCCAGTAAGTGCTAAGAATTGTGGGTGTATAGTGTGCTCTTGTGCAATGCTACATAAAGTCCAGGAAGTGCTGAGAATTGTGGGTGTAATAGTGTGCTCTTGTGCAAAACATTCACTTATTATTTTATTGATATTTAAAAAAGAAATTATTGAAGATTTATGTGGTCATTATGGTTTTTTATTTGTTATACTTGTAATATAATGAATGATTTGGACATTAAGTACTTTTGGGATAAGCCTGAGTATTAGATGAGTGATTTAATATATAGAAGTGAGATTATTTTGATATTATAGAATTTTGCAACTTGATTTAATGTACGAGTGTATCGACATCAGAATATATAAGATAAAATTGTAAAATTAAGTTCATCATAATATATAAGATAAAATTGGAAAATTCTTTATTATGTCAATATAGAATTCTTATGTCCATACATTCATACATATAGAATTCTGCAACTTGATTTAATAAATAAAGATATAACTGCAACCTAAAAGAACATGATCCTAGCAATTGCAAACATTTATGCACTACATGACTATATTAGACAAAATTACAATTAAAATATCCACTATTTAAGAACATAACAAAATTAAATAAATCTATATCTGTAAAGAGACATAAACATATCATATCAATATATCCAAACTACTACTACACTTGTTTGATACCAATATATTTGTTTAATATTTTCCCAACATTTAAAGTATATTTTAGTATTGGTATTTTGCCAAATAATTTGAGTACATCTATTTTAATGTCAAATAACAAGAGTACATTCTAGTAGTGGTGTTTTATCAAGCAACTAGAGTCTATTTTAGTATTGACACTTGTAGAAAGCTGAATTTTTTTGTCAAACAAATAAAAGATAATATGTTAAAATTTGGTTTAACCATATAAATGCCATGATAGAGTAGTAATTCATTCGTCTTAACAAGATATTTGGTTTGAATTAGGAAAATGAGCAATGAGAAAGCTAACAATGGACTTGTAGGGTCAAAAAGTGACGACGGAGGAGAGGGCGATGTTGAGGGTGGCATAGGTTTTATCACTAGCACTAAAGACATGAGCATGATAGACCTTCTGTTGAATATAATGACATACATCTTTTTGATTTGTGGCTATTCGCTTGTAGAAGCACAAGGTTTGATACTAAATCTTACCATTTATAGCATTGTGAGGAGCCCAAGGTATCTTCAAATGACTCACATACTCTTGGTTAGTGGTGTTTTATCAAACAAATAGAGTCCATTTTAGTATTGACACTTGTAGAAAGCTGAAATTTTTTTGTCAAACAAATAAAAGATAATATGTTAAAATTTGGTTTAACCATATAAATGCCATGATAGAGTAGCAATTCATTGGTCTTAACAAGATATTTGGTTTGAATTAGGAAAATAAGCAATGAGAAAGCTAACAATGGACTTGTAGGGTCAAAAAGTGATGACGGAGGAGAGGGTGATGTTGAGGGTGGCACAGGTTTTATCACTAGCACTAAAGACATAGCATGATAGACGTTCTGTTGAATATAATGACATACATCTTTTTGAAATGTGGCTATTCGCTTGTAGAAGCACAAGGTTTGATCCTAAATCTTACCATTTCTAGCATTGTGAGGAGCCCAAGGTATCTTCAAATAACTCACATATTCTTGGTTACATGGTCAAAGGGATGACCCTACCTAAGGTTTTTGCAAGGGTTTCCTACTCTTTGAACCTAAGGGATTATATCTTGATGATCGTTGCAGCTAGTTCAAGTAGTATGGCTTTGCTTAGTCACTAGGTGTTGGGTACTACCTATTTTATTTGATGATCCTAGGATTTTGAGATTGGTGAAGAAAAGTTCATATTTTCTTGTTTCTTCACCTTTTCTGGGGTTCTATTTTTGTGGCTACAAGTATTGCTACAGTAAATTTCGCAAGGATTAAATTATTTAAGGTACTCTTGGTATCCCATAGATTTTGACTACAAAGAATAGGTGATTGGGTGCTTAAGATCCTTGATTTCCTTATGGAAAATTATCCATCCATTCTAAAATATGACTTTCTTGGGAAGTTTTTAAAGTCTAGAGCCAATGATATTTTTAGAGGATGTGAATAGATAAAATAGACTCTTTAAGGCTCCATTGAGATCTTTGAGCTCTTAAAGAGTTAATTTCTAACGATTTTTTCCCTTCACAAAGAATTTATTCATGTCATATTGTGGGGCCATATTTTTTGGGTAAATTTGTCCTCTTTCTTAAGAGGTGGCATAGGGACTTTGATATAGATAATGAATCCAATTTAGGAATGTCCTAGTCTAGGTGAGAATTCCTAGTTTACCACTTGAATATTGGGATGAAGAGATTTGGTTAGGAGTTGCTAGCTCTTTTGGCCAACTTATTGTTATGATTAATTTAATCAAGATAGGGCCCAAACCCATCACATCAAGTCCACAGGTAGACCAAAAAAGAATTTACAAGAAGTGAATTCAACCAGAAAAACAACCAGCCTTTAAACTAACGAAAGTACTAGCAAAAGACAAAATAGAAAACTAGAAAAAGACCCAGAGACAAAAACTAAAAGGGAAGGGACCTTGACCTCCATCCATTCTTGATTCAACTCCTTCAGAGTCTCCAAGAGAGACCCCTTCTTCTAAGTGCACTGAGTCGAGGCCGAAGTAGAAGGACCACCTTTCTCTAGCAACATAGTCAACTCCTTCCTTCTTTTGGTTTTCTTGTATTCTAGCTCCTCCTAAAGTGTATGAAGCGAACTCACCTTTTTTCCACCATGTCCTTGCTGAAATTGAATATTTCTTCAAGTTTTTTGTTCACTTGATCCTGATTAGACTTAACATTGGCTAAAGCTAATAGAATTTCACGTTTCTCCTCCTCCGAGAGAATCAAATCATGCAACTCACGAACTTGATCCACAATGGTATCCAAATTGTCTAACTTCATAGAAAGTTTGTCCACCGCTTCCCAAACCCAAGAATCCACCATAGTCTGAGACCAATCCCCTACTTTGTCCTCAGTCTCTACTAGAGCTTCAATTCTATTGATATTTTTCTTGGCAATATGAAGCTGTGTGATGACCCATTTAATGATGACATTTTCATGATTATACAGGACGCACAAGCAATCCACTTTGTCCACAATGTGGGGGTAACCAAGAAATTTATCTTTAAGGGAAGGGTTATGGGAATAAGGGGGAGAGACATTCTGAGGGGTAGAAACTCTGAGCCATCTTTAGGGGATGGGTGGCAAAGGCTTTGAGAGGGGAAGGGGGGTCCTGAGTCTATTTAGCATTCTTAAGAAGGGTGTTTTCTGGGGTCCAATTTGACTTTATAGACCAAGAAGATGAAGACTATTCAAAAATAACAGTTTCTTCAATATTATTTTTTAATTTTCCTATTGATTTCATCTTGGCCTTCCTTTGGGGATTAATCCTAGTCATGGAGCTAGGAGGAGGCGTGATAGTGGCAAAAGAGGAAACTCATTTACCATTCTTCTGATTAGAGAGTTCTTCAATAATAGGAGAAGGAGAAGGTTGAGGGCCTAATCCCAAGGTGAGAGCCAAATGAAAATTATACGTGTGAAGAATTAGACCCTAGTGCAAAGCCCCCCTCCCCCCCACTCGTGGGTTTGGGCTTTGATAATAGACTAAGAGAGCAACGATAAAATCCAGAAGGGGAAATTAAGTTTTATGCTATGTTGGAAATGATTATGCATAGGGAATAGATGGGAATGGAAACATTTGAATCTACCTTCAAGCGTGATGAATTTGCAGATGAGCACCAACGCCAAGTCCTTCCATTCTCTCAAGAACTATCCAGAGTTGAAGTCATTCTGGAGATGAGGAATTTTTTCACTAGGGCCAAGAAATTTATTGAAAAATTGCTTGTAATGAGCTTTCGAATTTCTAGGAAGAGTCATCCCTTCACGTACCAATAGAATAGTCACGACAACAATAGACTCGACAAAGAACACAAAAGAAATACCTCCAATAGTCACCTTGCCTTTATCCCATGATTTATTGACAATGTAATAAAATATAAATTTAACTAGAATTAAAAAAATTGTTTTCAAGATTCTATATATTAACTCATTTAGCCAAATCATACAATAGCAAATGCAATCTTATGCATACTAATTATTTTTCTTATTAATTTAAAATAATTATTAAATGAATTATAACTACATTGTATGTAATACTTTAATGTTTAAAATATATAACTCAAATGCACATCACTTTTTTCATGTTAGTTTACTTTATATTTAATTACAAGAATTATGTATTGTCACAATTAGCCTAAGGCCATGGAGTTGTGTATCCATCTTGACTGCGTCATACAGAATCTTAAAAAAAACTGTTCTCTAAAAAGTCGTCTACAATACAACCAATTTGATAACGAAAAATTCCAAACAGATGTCTTATTTTATTTTATAATTATGATTAGAAAAACAATACCTAACAAAAATGGGTATCTCCAACCTGAAAAAATATAAAACAATAGCCGTCCATAAAAGTGGAGATCCATACCGTTGTGTCTCCACGCGTTTCCATAACTGTTTTGAGTTTTAAAGAGTCCAACATAATGTTCTCTTTAATTTATTATAATTCAGAAAATTAGTTTTTTAAAGGACAATCCATTCATAGAAGCTTTCCAAAGTTTTATTTAAATCAGAGAATTGATAGTATTTTGGGGAATGAGATAATGTGCCAAGAAAGAGTCAGCATGGGATACAATATATATTAGTTCGCCATTGTTTGTGTGAAAACAATCTCAGTTCTCCAACAAACACAGAGAGGAAAAAGAGAAGCAGAGAAGTATGTCTTCAATAGGCAGGAACTTTTTGCATGTAATCTCAGTTATGCTATTGCAATTTGCAACGTGCCTTTTCTTTCAACATGCTGCTGAAGCAACATTTCAGCTTACAAAAAATTCAATTCATCCTCCCTTTGGAAACTCGTGAGAAACCATCTGAATGTTATATGTTTTTCTTTTGAAAAGCTTTGATTCTTGTTGTGTTTTCAGGAAAAAATGTTGATTCGGTTGGAGACCCCATCTTAATTCGATGATTGAAAGTGTCTAAGCTCTTTACACCCATGTTTTAATTGCAGAGTGTTTCTGAAAGTGAATGCAAAAGGAGTCCAGATTTACCGATGTGAGAAGAGCTCAAATGGGTCTGGGATGATGAAGTATACCCATGTTGGAGCAACTGCAAAACTTTATTCTCCTCATGGTAATGAGAAATATGTAGCAGTGGGCTACCATTACTACCTTAATCATCCTCTGTCTCAAGGAGCTCAGGCCACATTTTCATTCACCATGGTGAAAGGAGACCCTGTCTCTGACATCCCCCAGTCAACTGTTACAGGTATTCGATATTTAACATAAATTTTGTTAGAATGTTTTAATTGTTATTTGTGAAAGGGTAAATGTTTTTAATCTATAGTTATAAATTAGTTAAGTTATAAACAGTGTTGGAGACCTGTCTTCTATGGGGAGACTTTTCGCGTTTCGGGAGTCTTAAAAAATGGTCAGAGATTTCATATGGCGAAGTTTCCTGAAGAATCGAAGTCTCCTATTCCAAAAAATTGAAGTCTCCCCCACCTCTTCTAATTAAAAAACAAATTTAAAATACAACATTATGTCATTTTATGATTTTGACCCTTATTTGAATGTTTTCTAATAAGGCCATTTATGATTTAACATTTTTAATAAATATTAACTAGACAAAATTCAAATAATTAAATAATTAAATATTAATATAACAAATAATAAATTACAATATAAAAATATTAAATAATAATATATTGTTATTGGATTATATAATATATTATTTATTAATATAATAATAAGTAGATGATATAGATAGATTTCTGATTTTTGTTTACAGTTTTGAGTTTTTTGTTTATATCAGTGATTTAGCATCAAACTATATATTTTTTAATTTCAAATTTGAATATGTAATGATAATCTCAGCCATTACTAATCTGATTATTGATATGATGATGATCATATGTCATATTCAGAAATCAGATATGACTATGAGATATGCAATAAGAGTTTTGAACTTTTGAACTATTTGACTCTATATTAATATGACATTACTATAAATAGTATTAGTCTTTGACTCTTTGAACTTTTATTGTTCAATGTTCATAACTTCATACTCAGAACTTTTCATTGTTCTTGCTTTCAAAGCACTATGTTCTGAATCCATGGTATTTCTTAGAAATTATTAAATTATATTAAAAAAAAAAATTGCTGTCTTCAAGTCTTCCCTCTCCCTGTAACCTTGGTTATAAATAATTATCTAATATGCATTTCAATAGAATTTGAATCTTAATGACAAGAACAACACCACATTTAGACCATTATACTATATCAATATCAACAATATTAGATGTTTTAATAATTAAACAATAATATTATATTTGTCTTCAACCTTTCTGATATCTGTGTTATAAATTATTGTTCTCTTTATTGAGTTCAGAGTCCACCAATATTGAATGTTTTAATAATTAGACGATGATATTATATTTGTCTTCAACCTTTCTGATATCTTTGTGTTATAAATTACTGTTCTCTTTATTTGAGTAAAAAATTGTTCGAGTAAAAAACAATAACAGTACTTTTTTTTGGCAAAAAATTGGTACATATTTGTATCTTTATTGTCATAGATTTACATTTAATCTCCAAGTTTGTCTCATTGATTAAAAAAAGTGATACAACAAAACAGTCATAGCCAGTTCTGAAGCCATTTCAATCATTTTCACCATCTTTAGAAACCTTCATGTTTATTAATTTCTGAGATATTATTATTGTGGTTTACAGTTAACACAATCAGTACAGAAAAGAGCAAAAGTAAGGACGACATTGACGATTTGCTGCTGAAGGGAGTTAGTCACAGTGGGTATGGGCATGCAAGTGAAGTATCATATGTGCAACGTAGGCATTCCAAGGGCGGAATTCCCCCACCATATTGTGAAAAAGACGAAAAAAAAATTCAAGTTTCATACACTGCACAGTATTTCTTCTGGTCTCAGGATAGATCACTTCACACAGCAGCCATTCCATCTGAAATAAGTACCCATTCAAATAATTCAATCCCTCTTTTTGGGTTGTATGGAGAAGGATATCAGCACTACAAATTCAACGGTTCTTCCTGGGTACTTTTCAATGCATCAGCTTTGCTGTCTACTTCACCAGGACAGCAAGTAGTGGGAAGACACTATTTTCTTTCACATGTAGATGAGAAAGGAGGACAACCCTCATGGGAATTGTCAATTCCTTCTGGTCTTGGAAAAGTTAGAGTGACTGCCAAGTTAGTGAGTGCAGTGACAGTAGATAAAGACAGTATCACTTGGACCAAACTGGAGGCCACTAGTTATGCTGCTGATCCTCCTCACATGTAAGTATATTATGATTCATATTCTTCTTTCTCTTATCATTATTATTCTCATCATTTTATTCATGTGCATTTTTCTTGTTGATTATAATTGCAGAAGTAGATTATTTATAGAGCAAGTGAAATACGTGCAGAGAGTTTCTACTGTAGGAGGACTTCCTCCTAAACATGAAGACACTCCAAATCCAGAAACAGGAAATATACATTTGTCACCTTACTCGGCAATCTATTGGTTCTCTACCAATTCCACTTCTTTGTAAATGTCTATTGACTAAGTACGAAACAATAAAATGTGCAAGATCCCAATGGAAATCCAAGTTTCTCATTCAAGTTCGATGATATCTTAATTGCTCTATTTTTCCCATGAGTTTGTTCTTATATAGAAATCTTGAAGTTTTTTGGCCGTTATGATTTCATTTATTTATTAATGCTGATAATATACAAAATTATTTAGATTTATAGGATCTCATAATATTTGTGGTTTCAATGTGAATCTCTTGAGATCAAACCTTAGTAACATAGTAGTGATCTAATGTATGAGAGTGATCTATGATCATTTTTGTTAGAATGTATGAATAATAGCATTTGAAAAATCTTTGAAGTTCTTAAATTGTTAAGATTAAGCTCTCTTAGGTCAACTCTTAATGAACTAGCTTCATGACATTAGAAAAATAAGGTAGCATTTTTAAAGCATACAAATGACCTATATGCTTTTGATACAGATTTGATTTTTTTATCTTTTAAAAATTGAATTGTGTTCACTCATGATTTCTCTTTTTTCAAACATATGAATTAATTGTACATTGAATTTCTTTGAATACTAAGACTTAATAACATGTCACAAATATATACCAAATTGGCTCACAATCGGTTGTAGGAAAAGGCAAGAGTCCACAATTCAGATTCAAAAAATTGAGTTATTCCAGGGTCAATGAGGCCCCTTGGGATCAAACTTGCCTACCTTGTGATTGCCCTAGGATAGGAAAGTGAAGATCTCAAGGTAGAGATCAAATGTGTAAATAAATGTGAGAGCATGGGTGAAATAAATGGTTAATAATGACAAATATATGAGAGAGTCCAACAATGGATGGGGTAAAGTAAAATGTATGGAGTGTAAATAGATATTAAATTAGATTGGATGAAAAACAGAGGATAGACCAAACTTAATACAAGAGCACGTAACATATGGATGTATAATTATATTAAATCATTTCATCAAAATAGATAAAAATAAATAATAAATAACATAATTATATATATATATATATATATATATATATATATATATATAATCTAAAAATAAAGGTACTTATTTACTGTGACATCAATTTTGGAAAAAAATAATTTTGAAGGATTTTTCTAGAAGAGGCCAAGCATAATTCCTATGTTTTAGTCCATGCACCCACTTCAGGTGCGAGAAGGCTTACTTTTTGACTCACCTATGGCTTTTCTACCTTCGAAAAGGCAGAGGTGAGGATCGAGATTATTTTTCTTCAGGATTCCAACATGTTCAAATGCCTACACTTCCTCCTCAATCATGTGGCTAGAGATTTTAATGGATTTGGTGTCCCTCTTCAAATCCATGCCTTCAATTTTGATAGTTTTAGTGGTAACTGTTAGGTTGTAGTGCTTATTCTTTATGGTTTGCTGAGGGTGACTGTGATCTCTTTACCCTCCACCTTCGGCGTCTCCTCTCGCCTATGAGCTTTTCCGACTGCTGCCATGCTTCCTCCATGTTTGACCTATTGATCACAACTATTTTGGAAGCGACTTTCCTCTCCATCCCTCACCGCCCTATCCTCATATCCCCACGCTAGATTACTTGCCCTATGAACTGGTGGTTTGACGATGACTGCAAAGCTTTCCACCACTCCTTGCGCTTGACCTTTGAGACTCTCCCTTTTGACTTCGCTAGCCTCCATTCCTCCTACCGCCACTTTCTTCGCTCAAAGAAATGTGCTTTCATTGCCTCAGAGTGCACATCCTTGTATGATACGCTGATTCAGAATCCTAAACTTTTCTAGCACACCATGTTCCCTCGGCATCCTGCTCTGCCTTCCACCATCGATCTTAGATCCCCTACCTCCCACACCTCCACACTTTATGAAATCCTGACCAACCATCTCTCCACCTCACCCCTCCCCCTCACTGCCATATCTTTACCGCTTCCAGCATCTACGAGGCTGTCAGATCAATGAGATGTAGCAGGGCGGCTGATGAGGACGGTTTTTAGGCTGAGCTCTTCAAGCTTGGTATCTCTGTGCTGAGATCCTATCTTTAGACACTCTTTAATAGTGTGGTTTGCACCAGCTTCCCCGAGTCCTGGTCGAGACACTTAATCTATCTGATTCACAAGGCTAGGTTGGTTTATGACCCTAGCAACTATAGGACCATCATGATTGGGCACACCTTCACCAAACTCTACGCAATGACACTGAATACTATTCTTAATAGGGAGTTGGACAAGAAAGATTGCAGGGCTAGAGGTCAAGCCAACTTTCGGGCAGATTACCAGACCATGGACCACATCCTGACTTTGTGGGTGATTATTGAGGAGGCTCGCCATCGTTCTACGAAAGTCTATTGCTACTTCATTGACTTTCGTAAGGCATTTGATACCGTCCCTTGGGTGGCCCTCTTCTAGAGACTTAGAGATATCGAGATTTCTGAGACTCTTGTAACAGCTATTATGAGACTTTACGAGCATGTTGAGGGAAGATTTAGGACTCCTGAGGGTTTCTCTGACCCTATCCAGAGCACTATTGGAGAGAAACAAGGGTGCCCCCTTTCCCCCACCTTGTTGAGCATCTACATTGACGAGCTTGAGGCTTTTCTCAGAGATTCCTCACTTCTAAGTGATGGTTGCTACCTGCACCAGGTTCTTATCTCCATTCTCCTCTTCGTTGACGATATGATTATCCTTTCCTCCTCACTAGAAAGTCTCCAGAGACTTCTTGATAGCTTGGCCTCTTTTTGTGATTTGAGACAACTGGCGGTGAATCTCGGTAAGACACGGGTGATGATCTTCAACCGCCAGAAGACCTCACATCTTCATTTATACTATCAGGGCATGGAGATTGAGATTACTTCTTCATACACTTACCTTGAGGTCAAGTTCTCTAGCCCTCGCTTAAGCCTGTGACCTGCCATTCTTCCCAGGATCAGTAAAGGGATGGGTTCCCTTGCCATGTTGGAGAGACAGTATTTCAGACATCATTTTCAGGACACCGTGTCCAAGTTGTCCCTCTTGGATTCCTTGGTTAGACCTACAGTACTTTATGGCTCTATTATTTGGGGGTCGTCCCTTCTGGATTCTGATTGGGCCTCTATTGAGCGTGTTCAGACTATCTTCCTCTGACGTATCATTAGATGTTATCGGTCCACCTTTCATAGCATCATTCTGGCTGAGTTCGGGGCTCATCCCTTTAGATTGGGGGCCATCTTTGATCTGGTTTGTTTTATTCACCGCCTCCGTTGTTTTGTGAGCTCCAATGATGGTCGCAATAGATACTCCTACCTGGCCTATTTCTCTTCACTGGCGCTTGCCAAGTTAGACCCCTCCCCCATAACCCGTTGTTGGTATGCCCAGGCCTCATCCCTTTTAGGTTATATTGGGATTGACATTGATCACCTCCCCCCTATCAGTACTCATTTGACGCTCCAACTCACCTCCTCCCTTCTAGACAGGAGTTGAACAGACATGTCAGACTTGACATATACAGGCAGTATATCACCATGACCTAGATCAACCCGTGTGGGGGTCTGCGCCCGAGGATGGCTTTTTATGCTGAGAACTTTCTAGACATTCAGGATGGGATTATTGTTTGTCCTAGATACTTATCTCAACATTGGTGTCATGCCCTTCGCATCACACTGGGATCTTTCAGGGTTAGATCTCACCGCCTTTGGGCCCAGACATACCATCACATTGATAGAGATTATCGGATTTGCAGGTTATGCACCCTAGCTGAGATTGAGACTGAGACACACTTCATCTTTCATTGTCCTACTTACTATGAGATTAGAGGGAGATTCTATTGCTTATTCAGAGGGTGTAGTTCCTTTATTGCTTTCTTCAGCTACACCGATCAGAGATGCCTGTCACTTTATCTCCATGAGACTGTACAGCTTCGCGAGCATACTCTACAACTTCTTTTCCCCAGAGACACATTTCTGATCATCTCATTACGACCTTCTTCTCACCCTCGTCTCCTTTATGGGGGGTGAAGCGACCTCACTTTGCCTCCATCACCGGTCACTCTAGATCTGTGAGACCCCGCAACACCTTTACCCGTTAGCGACAGATCTCTAGCAGCTCACAATGATGACCCAGGGGTCCTTCTCATCTGGATTATTATCCTTTAGTGTTGGATTTCTTTCTACCTAAAAATGATCCTTAGTCCTTCTCTTGTGTCTGTTCTTCTTGCTTGTTGTTTCTTGTTCTCTTCTTTCTTTTTTCTCTCTTGGTTGCTTTTTCGGCCACTATATGGTGGTTTGTTGGTTCGTTGTTCCTTTTGTTGTATATTTGTAGTCCCTTAGACCCTTGTTGGTCTCTTGTTGGACATTAATAAATTTATCTTATCTTATCTATCTTTCAGGGTTCACAATTGCTTGCTCACTCTAAATTTTTGGTTCTCATTTGTCTATTACGTTGTATTTGCATCTTATATGTTATAATGTTTTTTATATTATATTATTACGGTGACATCTTTCACCTCTTCATAAATATATATATATATATATA
>MU224733.1:92277-132485 GCA_018584345.1 Thuja plicata | reverse complement strand
ATTTTATTTTAATATCATTAAAAAAAAAATTAATAACTTTTGTATCATAATTTATCACTATTACAATTATAATTTATATTGTAGTATATTTTCAATTTCAATAAAAAATTAAGATATGATTCACAAATTATCCAACATTTTGCTAAAATTGAAAAATGTGAAGGTAGATTTAAAAGGATTGTTCATCATATTATTGAAAATTTATCCTTTAATTTAAATACATTTATGAATTAGTTATGAAATGATTGCTTCAATACCTTATTGAACTATGACTTTGCTACACATTTTATTTGATTTGTATAATATATTTGATGTTGTTAAATGATTTGATATTTATTATTTTATTTAGATGCTATTAATTTGTTTTATCTTAAATATCTGAATTCTATAATATGTTAAGTTAATGATTTTAATTTAGATTATGTATTTATTTTGATTTTCATACAAATAATTGATATATCCTAATAATTATATTTTTAAAAAAATTGAATTTCCTATCGATTAATTCTACCATTTTCCAAAGAATTTCAACCTAAAATTATATATTTTTGAATGCAACATGCGAACTAACCGATATAACCTAAGCATGTTTTCAATCAATTTAATTTGACCTAACATCAAAATTAAATTACTACCATTTTTCATTCAATTTTTATTGGGTAATACAGAGTCTAAAATAATTGTTTTCTAAGAAGTATGTATTATAGTTGATATCATTAATAAATTCCTGGTATAAAGTATTTGGAAGTTGTGACGAAGAAGAATCTACATTTATGTCTATATTTCTTGCATGCGAAAGCACATTTGGGTTTGTTGACCATGCACGTGAAATGTTTAACGAAATGTTTCATGTAATTTGATTTGTGCCGCTATCCTTGGTGCTGATGAGACTTAAAAACGTAGCTAGGACAGGAGGCCTTCCACACGTTGGGGATATTCCTGCTGCGAATGCTAAGGCTGAGGACTCCCAAATGGCCACTGATGTGGTTGAGGTCAAAGACCTTGAAAATATTCAGCAAAATATACAGACTGATGCTGCTGTTAATCTTATTACACCAAGGGGAAATGTCCTGGCTGAGGATTTTGGGGAGGCCCCTATGCCTACCTATCAGAAGTTACACGACCGTCTTATCAAGCTGGAGGCTGAGAATTCTCAGCTTCATGCCACTATACAAACTTTATCCACCTTGGTGTGGGAACTAAAATAGCTACTCCATAGTTTTTCATCAACATTTATTCCTGAGTCAACAGGGATTAAATCTGACCTGGAATCGGTTATTGAGAATCTTGATGGATTCGAAAGATATAAAGTGAAACAAGCCAATATTGTTGCTAAGCACTCAACTGTAATGTCTAAGACTGAGAAGAAGGTGAAAACTTGGGCCTCATTTTGTTATAATACAGTTAGTGTTGCACCTCTCTTAGGGGTGGAGAAGTTGGTTCAAGGCAAGATGGACGATGAGCATGTGAGACGGGTGCGTGAGTTGAACCTGCGTGTTTGTGGTCTCCCCCCCACTACTGATCCTTCCTCTGTTGGGAAATCCTTTCTCAAGGATCTTCTCAACATTCATGATATTTCACTCGACAGATGTTGGGTTTGTCCCGATGGTACTCTTGTTATGAGGTTTCTCTCTTTGCATGATAGACTGCAGGTTCTTAGAGCGAAGAGGAAGTTATTCTCTCTTCTGTCTAAGATTTATCTAGATGAGGATCTCACTAGATCACAGGTGGCAAAATTGAAACAGGCCAGGAACCTCGTTGCTGAGGCCAGACGCAGTGGTAAATGGGCAGTTATTAGGAATCTCAAGGCAGTGATTCAGGATTCTCCCTCGAGCTGGTGGGATTCAAGCAGGCCGCAAAGGCCAAATGATGACCACGTCAGTAGTTTGACAAGAGTGGGCCTTCCTCTGGCTCTCTTCTTGTTAACTGCTAGAATGGTAACGGCTCTCTTTGGTCATTACCTGATCTCTTTCGGGATGCGGTGGGGTTGGCTGATATCTTGGCTATTACGGAGAGCCATGAGAGCCCTGTTTGTCCCCTCTTGGGTTTCAATGGTTATCAGTGGTTGTCCATCTTCAGGGAGGAAGTTCTCTCTTTGGGTGGTGTACGAGGCTCTGGAGGAGTTTCCTGCTTGATTAGGAATAGCCTCTTCAGCGCTACTTCAGTGGTTCATTCAGACACACATGCCAAATTCATGTGGATCTACGTATGTCATGCATGCCACCGTCAGAGAGACATCTTCATCACAGTTTGCTACTTTCCACCGGCCTCCTCACTATACACCATTCATAGTACCGGGGATGGGGACCCATTTATTGATCTGATAGAGTGCATTTCCAGATTCAGTACCTTGGGGGACATCATTATTTTGGGATAATTTAATGCACAGACTAGGGAGCTGCAGACCCTTATACATGACCGAGGTACTGACTAGACCTGTACCTCAGAACTTGATCCTGCCAGTTTGGGGCTCCAGCATGTTTCTGATGATTACGGCGGACCTTTATCTATTTATGGTCGTCACCTCCTCCAGCTTTGTGAGTCTTCCAATTTGGTTATTTTGAACGGCCTCTCTTGCTTCCCCAGTTTTGAGCTTTTTGCATGTTAGCCACACTGCGGTGGTGCCAGTGTGGTTGACTATGTTATCACTAGCGCTTATTTTATCCCTTCCATCTGCCACTTCACTATCTCTTGTCTTCTGTTAGCCGACCATGCTCTTCTAAGCCTTTCACTTCTCTTTTTCCCTCCTCCTTGCCCGTCTCTCCCTTCCCGTCCCTCGCCTATCCTTAATCGTTATCCTACCCACTTCCATTTCTAGTTTGTCGAGGGCGACTGTGATCTCTTTACCCTCCACCTCCGTTGTCTCCTCTCGCCTAAGAGCTTCTCTGACTGCTGTCATGCTTCCTCCATGTTTGACCTATTGATCACAGCTATTTGGGAGGCGGCTTTCCTCTCCATCCCTCACCGCCCTATCCTCAAATCCCCTCGCCAAATTACTTGCCCTATGAACTGGTGGTTTGACGATGACTGCAAAGCTTTCCACCGCTCCTTGCGCTTGACCTTTGAGACTCTCCCTTCTAAATTTGCTAACCTTCATTCCTCCTATCACCGCTTTCTTCACTTGAATAAATGTGCTTTCATTGCCTCATAGTGCACATCCCTGTATGATACGCTGATTTAGAATCCTAAGCTTTTCTGTTGAACCATGTTCCCTCAGCATCTCACTCTGCCTTCCACCATCGATCTTAGATCCCTTGCCTCCCACACCTCCACTCTTTATGACATCCTTGACCAACCATCTCTCCACCTCACCCCTCCCTGTCACTACCATATCTTTACTTCTTCCAGCATCTACGAGGTTGTCAAATCCATGAGATGTAGTAGGGCAGCTAATGAGGATAGTTTTCAGGCTGAGCTCTTCAAGCTTGGTATCTCTATGCTAAGCTCCTATCTTCCAACACTCTTTAATTATGTGGTTTGCACCGGCTTCCCTGAGTCCTGGTCGATACACTTAATCTATCCGATTCACAAGGCTGGGTTGGTTTCTGACCCCAGCAACTATAGGACCATCATGATTGGGCACACCTTCGCCAAACACTACGCAACGACACTAAATAGTATTCTTAATAGGGAGTTGGATAGGAGAGATTGCAGGGCTAGAGGTCAAGCCATCTTCCAGGAAGATTACTAGACCATGGACCACATCCTGACTTTGCGGGCAATTATTGAGGAGGCTCGCCATCATTCTGCGAAAGTTTATTGCTACTTCATTGACTTTCGTAAGGCATTTGATACCGTCCCTCGAGTGGCCCTCTTCTAGAGAGTTAGAGATATTAGGATTTTTGAGACTCTTCTAATAGCTATTATGAGACTTTACGAGCATGTTGAGGGCATATTTAGGAATCCTGAGGGTTTCTCTGACCCTATCCAGAGCACTATTGGAGTGAAATAGGGGTACCCCCTTTCCCCCACCTTGTTTGGAATCTATATTGGCAAGCTTGAGGCTTTTCTTAGAGATTCCTCACTCCTGAGTGATGGTTGCTACCTACACCAGGTTCTTATCTCCATTCTCCTCTTTGCTGACGATGTGATTCTCCTAGCCTCCTCACCAAAAATTCTCCAGAGACTTCTTGATAGCTTGGCTGCTTTTTGTGATTTGAGATAGCTGGTGGTGAATCTCGGTAAGACACGGGTGATGATCTTCAATTGCCTAAAGACATCACATCTTCATGTCTACTATCAGGGCATGGAGATTGAGATTAATTTTTCATACACCTACCTTGGGGTCAAGTTCTCTGGCCCTTGCTTCAGCCTGAGCCCCACCATTCTACCCAGGATCAGTAAAGGGATGGGTTCCCTTGCTAGGTTGGAGAGACAATGTTTCAGACATCATTTTCAGGACACCGCGTCCAAGTTTTCCCTCTTGGATTCCTTGGTTAGACCTATAGTACTTTATGGCTCTATTGTTTGGGGGTCGTCCCTTCTAGATTCTGATTGGGCCTCTATTGAGTGTGTTTAGACTATCTTTCTCTGACGTATCATCAGATGTCATCGGTCCACCTCTCATAGCATCATTCTGGCTAAGTTTAGGTCTCATCCCTTTAGATTGGGGGCCATCTTTGATCTGGTTTGGTTCATTCTCGACCTCTGTTATTTTGCGGACTCCAATGATGATCGCAACAGATACTCCTACCTGGCCTATTGCTCTTCAGTGGCGCTTTCCAAGTTAGCTCCCTCCCTAGAGCCCGTTGTTGGTATGCCCAGGTCTCATCTATTTTAGGTTCCATCAGGATTGACATTGATCACCTCCCCCCTATCAGTTCTTGCTTGACACTCCGGCTCACCTCCTCCCTTCCAGATAGGAGTTGAACAGACATGTCAGACTTGACATATTCAGGCAGTATATCACCAAGACCTGGATCAACTCATGTGGGGGTCTACACCTAAGGATGGCTTTTTATGCTGAGCACTTTCTAGACATTTGGGATGGAATTATTTTTTGTCTTAGATACTTATCTCAGCATTGGTGCTATGCCCTTTGCATCACGCTAGGATATTTCAAGGTTGGATCTCACCGCCTTCGGGCCCAGACAGACCATCACATTGACAGAGATGATCAAATTTGTAGGTTATGCACCCTGGCTGAGATTGAGACTGAGACACACTTCATCTTCTATTGTCCTACTTACTACAAGATCAGAGGGAGATTCTATTGCTTATTCAAAGGGTGCAATTCCTTGACTGCTTTCTTCAGCTACACCGATCAGAGATGCCTGATACTTTATCTTTGTGAGACTGTACAGCTCCGCGAGCATACTCTACAGCTTCTTTTCCCCCAGAGACAGATTTCTGATCAGCTCATTACGGCCTTCTTCTCACCCTTGTCTCCTTTACGGGGGGTGAAGCGACCTCACTATGCCTCCATCACTGTCACTCTAGATCTGTGAGACCCCGCAACACCTTTACCTGTCAGCGACACATCTCTAGCAGCTCACAGCGATGACCTAGGGCTCCTTCTCATCTGGATCATTATCCTTCAGTGTTGGATTTCTTTCTACCTGATAATGATCCTTAGTCCTTCTCTTGTGTCTGTTCTTCTTGCTTGTTGTTTCTTGTTCTCTTCTTTCTTTTTTCGCTCTTGGTTGCTTTCCCGACCACTATTTGGTGGTCTGTTGGTTCGCTATTCCTTTTGTTGTACATTTCTAGTCCCTTAGACCCTTGTTGGTCTCTTGTTGGACATTAATAAATTTATCTTATCTTATCTTATCTTATCTTGCATTTTAACAAGTCAAATATTGGATTTTTTTAGATTCAATTAATCTGTCTTTATCCTTGCCAATATTTTGGGGACAATCTATTCACGGAGTGTTTCAAAATTAGTTTTCAAGTTATTATTATCTGATTGCTATTGGCAACGTGTATTTCATTTCAAACATTTTCCCAATTCTATTTAAACGGTCTGGGGATTTTATATGTGATATATGTATAAAAAACAAGTGTCATGTAGTGGTCTATACTTGCCGTAATTAGTTATAATTATAAATATATATTTAAATTTAATTCTAATTTTATTATTAATATTAATTATATTTTAATTAATAGTTATTTACTAAAATAAAATTATTATAGATTAAAAATTAAATGGTATAGTACTTTTATTTAACTAATTCTAAAGTTGGTCCAATGATGGCGTGTCATGAGAATTCATATAACAAAATAAAAATTTATAATATTTTATTTATAAGTTAGTGTTTTAAGAAAATTAATAAATGGTATGTATTAAAATTAGTAGTTGGTTTTTGGTTGATTTATGATATTTTTGAGTCAAACTCATTGAGCCCTATTTGATGAGTAGTGATTAACAAGACCCTGTCTCTCATGAGAATGAATGGAACACAATTTATTATGAGAGGAGAAGCAATCTATAGAGAGCAATTGGCCATTGAATTGTTATCTCTATTTATTTGAATTGTACTCTCTAACACATTTTTTAGCATGTATATATTACTATCGACATAATCATTGCACCTTCTTATGGTGGAGAATGGTATGGTATATATGTATATACAAAGTGAAGAATATGCGAGGTACATTAATGTGTTTACTTAGTGTCTGGAAATCACATCTAAATAATTTACCGACACTGGCTTGATGGTGTCCAGAATCTCACCAAGGGTTAAAAAATGTTGTAAGGAAATACAAACATTATCAGATAAGTATGATATTGTTATCTGAATTTAATTGTGTAGTTTTCGAGTCAAATTCATTGACCCATGTTTCATGAGTAGTGCTTCAAAAGAACTCATATCTCATGAGAATGAATGGTACACTTAGCACTCATTGTATCTAGGTGTTGTTCACAAAGATGAAGCGTTGGAATAATTTGACTCGTGGAAAATATCTCCTACTTATCAACTATCAAATAATTTAACTTTAGATATTTCTCCCTGCATGCTAATGTTCAATATGTAGACATGAGATGTGGCAAAGTCTTCCATTTTCCAAATTGTCTATACATGTATTAGCATGATGACATATGTATGGATGCCTAGAGTAACTTTCTCTTTTTCATAGGGGATGATCAAACTGTGCCCATTGAATATGTTATGGATATAGTTTCATTACATGGATTGCATCATATTTCACAAGAGAAAGTTGCAATCAGATTTCTTGCAACATCTTTCAAGGGGAAAACACTTCAATGGTTAGGGATTTTTCTTGTGACTCCATAACTACTTGGGATCAATTGGGTGATGTCCTTTGTGTGCATTATGAGGACAAATTATACCCTCTAATTGGTATAGCAACTAATCACCATAAAGAGAGCTCCTCAAGAGCATATGATAGATTTCAACTTTTATTTTCAAAATACTTGGAATAGGCTCCAACAGTAATAAGGTTGCATGTTGATCATGCATTTCTATACTTTCTTAAGGATCTTTATAAGATAAAATTGATAGTTATTGAGATTTTTTTTTAAATTATAAAAATAATTATATTTATTGATATTGGTATCTTATTTTATATAGTAGACTATGATATTATGAGGAAATATGTATTTACATTCATTCAAACAAAAAATTGTCTTTTAAAGTTAATTTGTTATGAAGGAATGATTATAGATCTGGTCTTTTATAAGTAGTAGGACTGAAGATATAGTCCATCAATACTTTCTAAGAGTTAAATTAAGTTCAATCACACATTCCAAAAATTTGATCTTAATTAATGATTTAAGGAGCTCAACAAAAAAATTGTACTTTACATTAAAATAAATATTTATTTGTGTTCTAGTTACTATAAAAAGGAAAGAAAAAAATGATTTAGTGGGAGTCTCAATTTATTAAATTACTCATAATATAATAGAAAGTCGTCTAGGGATCAAAGTAACTTATAGGATGGTTCTATTTGAGGTATCCAAAATTTGAGTTTGTCAAATTAATTTGTATCCAAGTTTTAGTTCTATACTATTTTTTAAAGTGAACACAAATAGAGTTTAGAGTTTATTAATGTGAGAATAGCTGTAATGTGTATAGAAAAAGAAGCATGACAATCCTATAATAGAAGTAGCGCATATACAATTTGAAATTGTAAGAGGTGTGTGTGTGTGTGTGTGTGTGTGTGTGTGTGTGTGTGTGTGTGTGTGTGTGTGTGTGTGTGTGTGTGTGTGTGTGTGTGTGTGTGTGGGGGGTGTGNGTGAGAGGTGTGTGTGTGTGTGTGTGTGTGTGTGTGTGTGTGTGTGTGTGTGTGTGTGTGTGTGTGTGTGTGTGTGTGTGTGTGTGTGTGTGTGTTTAGGGTGTGTGGATGTGGGTGTGTGGAAATGTGTGGCCTCCTAATCCAAGACAAGGAGATCCCAATTGATTAAAGGAAAGGAGACAATCAATGCACAAAGGAATCAACTAGTTATGGATAAAGAGAGGAAGAGGATCTAATTTCTTAATTATAAAGTGAAACAATATATCTGAATTACTTAAAACCTTAATTGAAATGAAACATTTACCTTGGAATGTAGAAGATCTAAAAAATTCTATTTTTTGGTGTCTGTATTGAGTTTTGGGAAATTCTGTAACCGGATCTGGAATAGAAATGTAGATATAGACAAAACCCAGAAATCTTTTCCTTTTTTGAGTTAGGTCGACCTTGACCTCTTTGCAGGGGCATGATTGTACCCCAAAATGTTGACCTCAACCGAAAAGGGTATCCAAATCTGCTCTTAAATTTGTTGTCTTATACTTGTACCTGCAAGAAAAATGGTTTTGTTTGTTGGGGGGGGCGGGGTTTTCCTTAGTCAAACCCCAATTTAGGAATTAACCTTGAAATCAATAATTTAAATAGATAATGCTAGCAAGTATTAGAAGTAGATCTAACAACGAATCTATGATACTCAAATAGATATGCAATTGTATTTCGAATGTAAACAACTATGTTAACATGAAATCTTGGACTCAATATTAGAAACCATAAACCTCCATGATTGTATTCTTGGAATCCACCTTGAAGGAAGAATGAATTAATCTTGAGGATGCACAAAGGATCTTGAAGGAAGATCACCCCACCATGATGGATAGATCTAGGGTTTGAATGACGAATCTTGAATGCTTGAACCTAATCCCTTCAAAGGCTTGAATGATTGAATCCTTGATCTTCAATGAAGAAATTTGAATGCTTGAGAGGAAGACTTGAAAAAATTGATTGAACACTTGAAAGCTTAAGAGCATGTGAAACAACGGATGCTTGAAAGTAGATAATAATGTGCTTGTCTCCAAGTGGATTTTTTTTTGCTTAGTCCAAATGAGAGGAGGAAAGCTTCCTTATATACTAATCTAGGGCACAATCTTCTAGAGAGGCCTACATAGGAGAATTAAATTCCAATTAGACCTATACCCCTAGAAGTGGACCTATATTAAATATAATTTAAGAGTCTTCACTTCGGAACCTGAAACACCTGACCCAGAAGCGGGAAAATGAACTTTTGAGTGTCCCCCGACAGTTGACAAACTTTCCAATTGGAAAGGGGGACCTAGGTCAAGGTCGGCCCTGACCTAGGTCAAGGTCAAGGTTGACCTTGACCCAAGGAGTGAGGACCCCTGGAAAATGTGCCAGGTGGGAAAAGAAGTGCCCAGAGAGGCCCAATCAGGGTCCTAAGAAGGCATAGAAGCTAGAGAGGGTGCATAAATGAGAGGACAACATGATGATGGTCCAAAAAACCCCCTAAGGAGGGCTAAATGTTCTTAACATGGAAGTTCTTCCATTTTAAGATGATACATTAAGCCCCCACTTTAGTGGGAGTATGGAAATTGAACATAGTCACGGTAAAGTTAGAATAAAGACTCTGGTGGATCAAAATGAGGTAGAACATCACTTAGTCAAGGACATGAGACCCCAGGCTAAGGATTATAACTCAACATACATGCACAAAGGTACGAAAGCAAAGAGAAAATAAGCATAGAAAGCATAAATGACTACATAAGAAAGACAAGAGCAACACTATAAATAACATAGCTTCATGATCTAATCCTACTAGCATGAAAGCGAAAGAGAGAAAAGAGAGGGTGATTATCTCGCCTAGTAAGATGCCCACCTTACCATGAATCACGAAGGAGGGAGAGCCCAACAGGTTCACCCATAAAATGTGCTTTGTAATTGTAATGCGTCTTCTGACGACTTTTGGAATACCCATAGATCCACATTCTTGTATCACTATAGAATATAAAATGCGTGTCTCTTCAGGGTTTAGCAAATTATGTGCGTTACCTTCAAAGGATTTAGCATATTTGAATTTGAAAAATGCATATCTCTTCAAGATTTAGCAACTTATGTGTGTTACCTTCCGAGGATTTAGCAAAATAAAAATGTGTGTCTCTTCAGGAATTAGAAACTTATGTGCGTTACCTTCTAAGGATTTAGCATGTTGTAAAATGTAAAATATGTATAAGGGAGACCCTATTTATTCCCCCTCCTTATCATGGCTACCTAATAGACATGATAAGGAAGAGGAGGAGGATACCTATTTCACAAAGTAAGGAGATATCCTATTAGTAACAATGTACACTATATTCTCAGCGAAGAGTGTTGACCCTTACATCTAAGAGCATAGATAATCGCGAAAAGGATATGTCACTTATGGAAAAAGGATCCTCAAAGAGGAAGAGATCTTATCAAGAAGACCCCCACTATAGAGGAGTGCTTAGGATAAAATATCATCTTTCAAGGAAAAGTAAAGAGGGATCAAAGAATCAATCATCAAGCCCCCTACGATCAAGAGGAAGAGGAATCTTGGAATGAAGGAAGCAAACTTTAACCCAAATCAAGGGAAAGAGTTTATAAAGAACATAATTTGAAAAATAAAGAAGAGGTGGTGACCTAGGACAATCACCTCTCATATAAGAGGGTATCCATAGCCAAAACATAAGTCTTTGTAAGTAAATAATGTTGCAGAATAAACAAATGACACTAAGCTAAGGAAAGTAGATCCTTAGATAGAGAGAAAGAAGGAAAACCTTGCCCCCCTAGGGATGAAAGTAAGGGATATACCAATAAGATCGAGAGATGTTGTGACAAAGAGATATATTTGAAAAGAAAATGTCCTAGAAAATATATCATGAATACTAGAAGAGAGCTATGGATGATTATGAGCAAAGGAATGAATGTACCATAATGCAAAACCATAGAGATAAAATATAGAAAGAGTAACTAATTATGCTAAAAAAAAATACATGCTAAGAGCATAATGGATCCTAGAAGGATGGAAGAAATACCTCTTTCCCCCTAGTGAAGAGACAAGAGAGAGAAAGATCTATATTATTGAAGAACGATGGGTATTCCCCATATGGAAATTATGAAGAAATTATAATACCACACGAGAGTGAGATATAATTCCTAAAGAAACTCTTTCTCTAACATACATCTTAAAATGCACGCAATCAACAAGTAAATGTGTATTAATATAATGAAAAGGAAATTTGTACTTGGAGAGAGCATCTTCCGACATAGGTTTAAAGATTTATTTCTTAGAATTCATTAATTGAACATATACCTTCTTAGCCACATCTTGAGGGGTATCAGGGTAATCTAAGGAAGGTGTTGGAAGAATAATATTAAGAGGAGGATGACAATCAAAATAAACCACCTTAAATTGAGATAGCGGAAATCCTAGACCATGCTTATCTTGTTTAGGGAATAGATGAACCGGATATTTAATACCATGTTCATTAATGCCAAGCCCTAAACCCTTATAACCTTGTTTAGCCACCATATTGTATCCGGTAGTGTACATATCTTGTAAAGCTTCTACAAGAGGTGATTGTTTATGGTGATCATGAGAAAATGTTGTGTAAGGCAGAATGATAGGTTTAGAAGAATTTTTTGTGCTCTTCCCTTTAAAATCATCATGGATCATATAAGAAGGGGAAGGTAAATCAAATAATTCTTGCCCATCTACATCATGAACCATAGTTTGAGCCCCATCACGAGTTTGGGAAGAGCTAGGGATAGAAGATGGAGAAATAGGAGTGGGAATATTAGGAATTTGATTAGGAAGGATAAGATTAGGAACTAGATTAGGAATGATAGGATTAGGATTTGGAAGATTAGGAAATGGGGTATCATCTACCAAATTCTTCACATAATCCAAAAGAGCAATAAGTCCTCTACACAAACTCTTAATGAAAGTTTTGAAAGTAGGAATACTAGTATTAGTTAATCTCAAAATAGCATAAGCAAGTGAAACATGAAGAGTAAAAAACATGATGAAATGGATGATACTCTCATAAACATAATAATTACTATAAAGAGATGCTAAAAGAAGAATAATGAGGAAAATAACCATACCAAGAAAAGCATCTTAAAGATCTTCATAGTGAATGAACTGCAAGAAATGTTTTGTATTTTTATGAGTATGTAGATTTTTTTGGATTTAAAAATGCAAGAGCATAAAAGAAGATTAATTTAATATTTATGCAAAAGCTAGTCTCTAAGGAAAAGAGGCAAATCATTTAACACCAAAAAGAAAGAGTTGTCTATCGCGGGTTCACCAAAATGTAATATATGTGTGTGTGTGTGTGTGTGTGTGTGTGTGTGTGTGTGTGTGTGGCTTCCTAATACAAGACAAGGAGATCCAAATTGATTAATCGAAAGGACACGATCAATGCAAAAAGGAATCAACTAGTTGTGGATAAAGAGAGGAAGAGGATCTAATTTATTAATTATAAAGTGGAACAATAGATCTGAATTACTTAAAACCTTAATTGAAATGAAACATTTACCTTGGAATGTAGCAGATATGGAAAAGTCTATTTTTTGGTGTCTGTATTGAGTTTTGGGAAATTATGCAACTAGATTTGGAACAGAAACGCAAAGACAAACAAAACCCAGAAATATTTTCCTTTTCTAAGTCAAGTCAACCTTGACCTCTTTGTAGGGGCACAATTGTACCCCAAAATGTCAACCTCGACCTGCACTACTCCGACGAAAATTTTGTTCACAGATCCCAGAAGTTGGCCGAAAAGGGTATCCAAATCTACTCTTAAATTTGCAGTCCTATACCTGTACCTACAAGAAAAATAGTTTTTTTTTTGTTGGGGGGGAGGGGTTTGCCTTAGTCAAACCCCAATTTAGGAATTAACCTTGAAATAAATAATTGAAATAGATAATGCTATAAATTATTAGAAGAAGATCTAACAACGAAGCTATGATACTCAAATAGATATGCAATTTTATTTTGAATGTAAACAAGTATGTTAACATGAAAGATTGGAATCAATATTAAAAACCATAAACTTCCATTATTGTATGCTTGGAATCCACCTTGAAGGAAGAATGAATGAATCTTGAGGATGCACAAACGATCTTGAAGGAAGATCACACCACCATGATGGATAGATCTAGGGTTTGAATGATGAATCTTGAATGCTTGAACCTTATCCCTTCAAAGGCTTGAATCCTTGATCTTCAATGGAGAACTTTGAATGCTTGAGAGGAAGACTTGAAAACCTTGACTAAACACTTGAAAGCTTAAGAGCATGTGGAACAATGGATGCTTGAAAGTAGATGATAATGTGCTTGTCTCCAAGTAGATGATTTTTTTGCTTAGTCCAAATGAGAGGAGGAAAGCTTCCTTATATACTAATCTAGGGCACAATATTCTAGAGACGTCTACATAGGAGAATTAAATTCCAATTAGGACTATACCCCTAGAAGTGGACCTATATTAAATATAATTTAAGATTTGTCACTTCAGAACCTGAAAAAACTGACCCAGAAGCAGGAAAATGAACTTTTGAGTGTCCCCCGACAACTAAAAAACTTTCCAATTGGAAAGGGGGACCTAGGTCGAGGTTGAGGTCGACCCTGACCTAGGTTAGGGTTGAGGTTGACCCTGATCTAGGTCAGGGTCAAGGTCAACCCTGACCTAGGTCAAGGTTGAGGTTGACCTTGACCCAGGGAGTCAGGACCCCTGGAAAATGTAACAGGTGGGAAAATGAGTGCCCGGAGAGGCACAATCAGGGTCCTAAATAGGCACAGAAGCTGGAGAGGGTGAAGAAATGAGAGGAAAACATGATGATGGTCCAAAACACCCCCTAAGGAGAGATAAACATTCTTAACATGGAAGTGTTTCTATTTTAAGACGATACAGAAACAAAATAAATAAATAAAAAGAAAAGATAACATGCATTTATTTAACCTAGAAAAAACTTTCAAATAAATAATCTCGTATAGTAAACTTTTTCAGTATTACAGAAACTCAACTGTTCATCCATAAATTGTGCGGATATAAATAATATCCAGAAGAGATTTGAAGTAAGGGTGAAAATAGAAAAGATCAAAATAATATATTTTTAAAATCCATTCTATAACTAATTATTAGCTTCGGATCTTAACTATTAAACATGTCAAATAGAGAACAATTGTACAATAAAATGGGCTTAGGATGATGAATTATATGCATGTTTGAGAAATTGTGAGGCTTTACTCTCTTTAATTTACAAAAATATGGGTAACTATGTTAGTAATAACTAAGAGGGGGGGGGGTGAATCAGTGGCCTCAAAATTAATCCTTAAAACTTATAACCACAAATTATGTCTCTAGTTATCTTCTGTCCTACAAGATGAATGCCTTGAATTACTTATATCAATTTTCTACGTGTCGGATTGCTTTGTAAATCTCTCTTCTGTATTATTACCAATAAGCAGTCAAATATTTACCGAAACACAGTAAATATGCAGAGTATACCGATAAATCTAGAATTGCATATGTGAAATGTAAAACAGTAAAGTAATAAAGCATTAACACATAACACATGGGTTTTTAATGTGGAAACCCTATTAAGGGAAAAACCACTGGGACCGTTACCCCAAATTTTCACTCTTCTGAAGTGAGCTCTGTTAGGAGCCAACCCTGTTAAAGGTTACAAACACACTGTTAGGTGTGACATTGTTAGAGGATTTAAAATATAGTTTGTCACCTAGTATCTGGCATCTAATGCTACCATCCTTGATCAAACACTCACTTGGCCTGTCAATAAGTATCGGGCATATCCAATGCTACTTTCATGATCAAACTTTTTGATACTCTTTGAGATGTATCTCAATTGTAAAAGACTTTTAAGTCCTTCTCGGTTAAGAGACTTGATGCTTCAATGGTTAAACTGAAACATTAATGATCTGTTCATACATAAAATTTAATTGCAGATTTTCAGATCTATTGTAAGTGCATTACCTCTCTGATCAATATAATCAATTCTATACCTTTGCTCCACACTATTCTACTCTGTGATGTTGTCTCACTGTTTGTCGGTGTCTGCGGAATCTAACTCTTTCTTCAGCTTGTTTGATCAGGTCTGAATGAATACTTTCTTCTCCTTTAGAATCTCTTTAGCATCTTCCCTCTTTTCTCTTTATCCCACACACCTATTCGTAATGAATTAGGTTTGTCTCTTTATAGACATGTTTTACCTTTTCTTGGATTTCTTGATTCTTGGCGTGATCCACAATTCTTGCCAATTTGATTCAAAGCGAACTCTAGTTTTATCTCAAAGAGATCTTATTGCCAACTGGACAAATCAGTTTTAAATCAATTAATTATCTCCGGCTTGATTTGGATGATTAAAACAATGATAAGTATCCATTAAGTCTATTTATAGCTCTTGACAGCTAAGCAGTTTGTCATTTTCTGAACTCTCTTTTCTGTCGGTCAATACTTCAGTTAGTCATCAGTGATAACTAACTGTTCCATTGGTGTGACTTCAGTTGTCATCGGGATCTCTGTCATTTTATTTTTGTTGGGTAATACTGTAATTCTTTTTGTCAGGTTACTCTGTGCTTTTCTTGTCGAGAAACACTGTGAATTTGCTCGTCGGTAATGTTGTGCATTTGCTCGTTGGGTAACACTGTGACTTTGTTCTTTTACTTTGTCTGTCAGTGTGTGCTCTGTCGGTGTATACAGTCACTTAGTGAATACTTGACTTATATGCATTACTGATAGCATAGCCTTTGATTCATCAGTTTTTTGAATTCTTTTGTAGTATTTCCATGACCATATAGATTATATCAAGTTGACATCAATGACAATACAATACATTAACTGATTTAATACCTTGCATGATCATCAACTTAACATCTTCAAACATTTAATCAGTTACATGTCATCAAACTAGGATAGAATTTTATCTTTCTTATCTCTATCTCAAGGAGCTCAACCCATGTTGAATAGTAATGTATTCATGGAAAAAAGGAAGAAACAAAAAATAACAAGGAAGAAGATGGGAATACACTTTGAAGAATAAAATAAAACAAAGTATATATATATTTAAAAATTATATTATTGATCTTGTAAGGCAGCGATGTGCGGCGAAGCGCGTCTGTTCTGCAGTGGCTAGGGAAAGCCCTAGCCATCATTTTATTTTCCTCCCCCTTGGATGTGTGTAGGGATTTGAGGGTTCAAGGTGTGGGTTTCCTGTGTAGGTTTTCTTCTCTTGTTTGTGTGTTTTGTGGCAATGAGCGGTGGGTTCTTGTAGGGTTTTTTTTTCTTTTGGTTATGTGTGCTCTGTGGAGGCTTTGGCAGGTGTTGGGAGAGTTAAGTTAGTGCTCGTTGGGGTTTTTGGGTTTTTGTGCATGCTAAAGATTTTTTGTGGGGTTTTGTTTTTCCAGTGGACTTTTGGCAGAGGTTTTCTTCAGATCATCTCGTCAGAACTCTGATGGCTACATGTGGGGCTGCCAATAGTTTGGTAGTCACTGGGGTTATGGATTTTGATGGATCTTCTCATAGGATGCATTCATAGTTGAAGGATTCATTCTATGTAGGAGAGAGCTCAAAGTTTTAAAAAAATGTTAATGGCTGTCTTCCATGGAGTCAAGATCGCCCTGTCCTTGTTATTCCTTCGGAGGCAATTATGGAAGATGTGGAGTATTGGACTAAGCATGCTTTGATCTACAAGTTTCTTGGGATCCAAATTTCATTTTCATCTCTTGAAGCATGGATCCATCATTCGTGGCAAGTGTAAGGTGATATGGACATTGTGTTGGTAGGGCTATTTCTTGGTGGAGTTCTCTCGCATGCCTTATCATGATTGATTTTTTGAGGGTAGCCCATATTTTTACAACTGTGTGTGGCTGTTTGTCAAACCTTTACATATGAGGTTCAATTCTATGGAGGATTTCCCATCAAGGGTCCCTGTGTGGGTTTGGCTATCAAGACTTCCTCTAGATTTTTGGAGATAAGACATCTTGCGCTAGATAGATTCTTTTCTTGGGAAGCCGACTACGATCACGCATCGATCCCTAGATAAAAAGGATATTTATTATGCCCACATTTGTGTTGAAATTTATTTGAATAAACCATTTCTAAACTCTTTGGAAATTTTCCTTGGCTCTTCTTCATGGGTAAAATAGTTATACTATGAATCCTTACCTTTCCATTGTCAACTATGCCATGAGTATGGGCACTTGTAGTGTCTATGCCCTTAGAATTCTAAGGGGCATGGTGGAGGTTTTGGTGGGTTTTCTTCTTCCTCAGACCTAAAGATGGATAATGTAGGTAAGGGGAAAGCTTAGAGTGATAATGCAAGAAAAGGGAAAGCTCAAACTTCAATAATGCAGGAAAGGGGAAAGCTCAGATAAATACTACAAATAAGGGGAAAGCCCTGGAAAGTGCAGTAGACCCCAATAAGGATGGCTTTATTCCTGCTTGAAATCGAGCTAAGGGGAGAGGACAGAAGAGACCCTTTTTAGATCAACAATCAGATGCAGGTTTTAATCGATTTGAAGTGCTAGATAATATGGCCTTAGAGGAAGGTATACCTCCAAATGTTTTATCTGGTGTAGTAGGCGTAGATGGGGGGATTCCTATCAAGGATTTTTTTGTTGTGAACCAAGATACAAATGTTCAGTAGATGATTGAGACCCCTATTGGCCCTGAGTCTGGTGCTTGTAGTTTCCCCTATACCATTTAAGACAATGATATTTTCTTGGCAGATTTGGTTAAAGATGTGTTTGCATCTAGTAAGGGAAATGTGTCTCCTCTTGCATTATGCTTGATACAAAGACCATTTAAGAAAGTATCTTTTTCTACTCCTTCAAGAAGTGGTCGCAAAAGGGATCACGATAAAATTAAGCTTATAGGGGATTTAATGGTAGAGTCAGGGGTTGTCAAGCCCATAGAAGATCACTTTCCCCATTCTACTCAATGATTCTTCTCTCAAGGAATGTTAGGGGGTTGAATAGCATCCCCAGACAAAAATCTATTCATGAGTTGGTGGTTGATCACTCTCTAGACATCCTTTGTATTTGGGAGACTAAGATTTCAGTAGATTCCATGTTCCGATGTGCCTCCAATTTTTGGTAGCTTGGTCAATGTCAATGTATTGAGTCTCAGGAGAGCTCTGGTGGCTTGGCTATCTATTAGGACCCTAGGAAAATCACCCCTCATTGGTTTATGTCTTTTCACTCAGCTCTTTCAATGGTTGCCTCTAGTTTGGAAATGGGTGAGATGATTCTGGTCACTAATGTGTATGCTCCTTTTGATCTCCCTAGAAAGATAAGGCTCTGGATGCATATAAGGTATGTTAGAAGTTGTCATCCTTTCTTGCCTTAGATTTTAGCAGGGGATTTCAATTCATTCTTAAGTTTAGAGGTGAAAAGACATGGGCTAGCTTGTTTGGGGCCTTCTTCTAAGCTTCTTCGTGAAAATATGGATCTTTTACATCTTTATGATGTCAAGCCAATTAATGGGCTCTTTATGTGGAATAATAGAAGGCTTGGGGAAGATGCCATCTCAGAATGATTGGATATATTTTTGGTTTCCTGATTTTGGAATAGTGGTAAGCTCTCTCTCTTTTTAAATTCTAGATTGGAGGGGTTTTGATCACTGGCCTATCAAGCTCTTAGCTAGTTGTTTTTCTATTCCCAAGAGTCCTCCTTTTAAGTTATTGATGTGTCTTTGGGACTCTTCTCTTCATAATTTAATGGTCCATTGGTGGAGAGATGGTGGTCCATCTTATGGCAATGTTATGTTCTCCTTTTCTAAAAAACTATAGTATGTCAAAAGGAAGTTGAAGAATTGGAACATGACTTTCTTTGGTAATCTTCACGGGTAAAATTTCAAACCCGTGTCACACTTTTATAAAGGCAAAAGGTCAACAACATGCAAACTGTTAAACTTTAACGACATAAAGTGGCATTTGTGTTTAGAATTTGAAAATGATGTAAACTAATGAAATGTGTAAAATTGGATGAAGTTTATGCCTATAATTTTTTTAAAAATTGAACAAGAAATTGACATAGTTTTTTAATTTTTGAAGTCTATTTTTAATTATTGAAAAAATACTGAAAATATAGGGTCTAGTTCCAACCAAAACAATATATGTAAAAATCTTGTTTTCCTCTGATTTTTAGAATACATTTTAGATGACATGTATAGCTAATGCAAAAAAAATAAAGATTGGTTTTTGGTATATATTTGTCTGTTATAACTATTCAAAGTTGGAGTTACCCGAAATTAACAGTTTTGGTCTCCCGCCTAATTTGCCCTAGAAAATCTACACCATTAAAAAAAAATTATATATTCTTGAAGAGGACTCTCGCCTCTAGTGTTAAATATAAGTTTTAAATTTTTCTGACATGATTTTCTTTTTTTTTTTACTTTTTTTGAACGAGTGTGTTCTTTAATGTTAAAATACCCACTTGCATTATTTTCAACTTATAATATATTATATGTAATCAAAACACTATAAAATTTATATGACCGTAATCTTGACTCTGAGCTCTACAGAAAGGTATTTTTAGATTTTAAAGAAAGTTGAGTTTTGATGGAGAATTCAGCTCCAAAAGTGATAAATTTTGCAATTCTCCATTTTTTGCTTATTTGGCTGTCACATGGGATGCCACATAGGTATGTTTGGCCAAAATCGTAGGCCAATATAGAAACACAAAAATTAACTGATGTCAAAGATTCCAAGCCATAAACACAATTATCCCAAACCCATACTTCTTATAAGATCCTGGTATTTACCAATATGAACCTATGTTCTACTCAGAGCATTATTTAATCTAATTCTAAATCAGAACTCAAAGATAACAACACATACACAAATAAGTTCTATGCTAATGAATTAGAAAATCCAAAGCTCATAAGGTAAACACTGAAGGAGAGATTCAAATTAGGATGCTTGTATTAATTGTAAGGAATCAAACTTATGTATACAAATTGAAATAAGATATATACTACTTAAATAATATGGTACAAACCTTCAACTTTATTTCTACTTATGGCATTAATCTAATACATCTGCTATATTACCTGACTGAAAATTTTACATATGCTTACAATACTCAACTTTACAACCCTTTTTAAATGATCTTGGAAATCCTTTTATAGAGGAGGATTGCAACAAGCTACAGATCAATTGGACAAAGGACAAAGTATATGACTCATATAAAAGACAAACATACAATAGAAGTGATAATCAATTTGTTACAAGTTTCTTCTAAGTATTTTGTCACCTGACTGCCTAATCCTTGCAATTGCTTCAAACTTGTTCTGAGCTCGCCATATGGAGTTTGTTTCCTTGGTCTCGTGATGAAAAGATCTTTTGTATCCGTTGTCCATTTTAAAATGCTAGGGGGGCTACTATTTTTTGAAAATAAAAATATATATCTTTCCTTTAGTCACCTGCACTATATCTATCCTTCCAGGATGTGAACACCTCATCATTTTACCAAGGGAAGTTAATGACTTCATCTTTCTTGCTGCTCAGTTCATCCCATTCTGTATTTATTCGTTCAACTTCCTTTTTCCAAAACCCAAAGAATGATCTGGCCTTTTCAATGATCTCCACAGTCTGAACAAATAAAAGCGTGCTTTCCAGGTTAATGATATTGTTAGTTCTGATTGACAATTCTTCACCCATCTCCCTCATCCACCTGGCTTGTCTTTTCAGTTTGCCACCTTTTCTGAAGAGGCTAGGGAATATCTTAAAATAGGCCTTTGAGTACTCTTTCCTTGAAGTATTAAGCCTTTTCTGAATGATACTTCTTTTTATATCTAGATCTATCAAATCCTTGAGGCATTTATAAGTAGCCGTCAGTACAATATCAAAATTTTCTTCCTTTTTGGCTAAAGAATGAAATGATTTTAATTCATCCTTTCTTCCTTTCCAAATTTGCATAATTTGTTCCAACTTATCCCTATCTTCTTTGAAATAATTTAAAATGATCATAACATTCTTCCCATTTATGTAAATAGAAGCATGATCTACATTACCAACAAAGTGCATAATTGTACTTCTCACTTTATCCTCATATCTCTATTGTACCAATGATTGTGCACTATGAAAATTTGTGCTTTTTTCCTCCCAACTTTTCTTTACTCCTTCCAATCTAGTCCTCTCCGCTATCAATTTATCCTTTTCATAATTCAGCTCTGCCTCTAAAATAGAGCTAGATGGCATAGGGGAAGGAGGAAATTCAATAATGGGGCTGTAGGATGATGGTTGGGTAGGTTCTTGAGTAATCATAATCTAAGGAGAAGTTTGGACTAATTTTTGTCCTCTTAATTGAGCAATTATCTTATCTTTCTTCCTTCTTCACATCATTTTATGCTTTGAGGACCATTTACATCTTGATTCTCATTTCATGTTTCTCTTTGGCATCATTCTCTACTACTTTCATGTTAAACTTAGCAGTTTCTAACACTAAGCTTGATACTTCCACTCCTGTGGTTTCTGCAACCCTTCTTACCATCAAGCTACCTGAATAATCAGCTTGGGCAGTTTCATTCTCTCCTGCTTTCTTTCTTCTTTAATGACAATGTAACCAAAGTAGCATGATCATCACTGAATTTGACCCCTTTGATGGCCTTTTGATCTTCTTCCAGGGTAGCATATATGGTTTTTGTCTCCTTTTTGATAGCATCAAAAACAATTATGTCTTCAATGTCCCATTCTAGTGGACAAAGGACTCCTGCCTTCCTAATCAATGCTCTACCTTCTTCAAGAGTGATGTTTTCAAATTTGGCTAACATCTCTTATTTTAGTTCTGCCTCAATCTAGTTTACATCTATATCAAGTTGATTTGTTTCCTTTGGCATTTTTCCTTGAACTCCTCAATATGTTTTCTCCACAAAAATTGAATAAATTCCCTTTACAAAATTATCATCTGATAGAAATTCATCACTCGCCTGTTTTGTAATGGGATCTAGTTCCTTCCCAGAAAATTCTGCAACTGTTAGATCCATTTCTACATGTTTGGGGGCCTCAGGCATTCCCTCTTGCATTTCTTGAGGTGTCACAAAAATCTATCTTGTTTTTCTCATTCGTAGCAATTGTTCTGCTACTACATGCTCATCCATGTGTAAAGGAGATTAAGAAGGGGAGTAGACATTCTCCAATTGTTTCCCTTATTCCTCTATTCTTTTCCTCTTTGGGGATGGCATTAATCTTGAATCTATGCTCATTTCCCTCTTCTCTCTTGAGGTAGAAACCTCCTTATCATGTGTCTGTATTTCAACTTGGCCTCTATGGGATGTTTCCCCCTTTTGCATCACTATGTTGTATCCGTGATTTTGATGTAACATATACTTCCCAGGTGGAATAACCCTAGCATGTGTAGAATTTCTTAGGATGGACTTAGCCCTCTTTGTCTCTTCTTTTATTACATCCTCTTTCTTCTGATTTAGTGTCTGCATAAAATCTTCAAAGAGATTCATTCGTGAATCAATCTTCTTTTCCCAAGGATGGAAATCCTTCAAAGGATCATATCCTTTATCAAAATGTTGCACAAATTCTAGGGTCTTTTTATAGACTAACCATTTTTCTTTCTTAATTTCTTGTTCTTGCAAGTTGAATTCATTTCTAATGATGTCGTCAGGAAAATTAAACTGGTGATCCAATGCCACGCATCGTGTCCTCTTCCTGAACATATCACTTATGAATACCTCAGGGCCAGTATATCTTATTACTGAGGTTTTCAGATGATAAGGTTCAAAATATTTATGCAAATGTACCCAACCCCCTTTAGTGATAATAAACTGGTGTACACTTGTAATGGTGGGAAAAATGGTGCCTTTTCCCTTTCCTGTTAAAGCCTCCTCTTGTAGTCCACCAATTTACCTGATTATCTTTGCAATGCCCATTTTAAGAGGGACTTGATATGTGAGTACATATGGGGTACCTCTAAAACCATACACTCTGAAAACTATTGAAACAGGGTACAAAATAACATCACCCCAATTATGCACTATCTTAATAATTTGGGCATATTGTTGTGGTCTTAAGAGATTTAACAAAGCTTTGGGGATCCTAGGATTTTCAGAAAACAATAAATCTCTAAGCCTAGAAGCAAAACACCTATCAAATGTGATGTAGCTGGCATCTTTCCTATCCCATGATAACTCTATGCTCCACAGTTGGACATGCATCTCTTCACCATATTTAACTCTCATCAAATCCATCTCCTTATCAAAATAATCCACACCTTTGAACAAGAACATATGCATAATCATGGAATACCAGCCAAATGGTTGAGCTATCTTTGAATTTTTAATGCCTATCAAACCATTGTGTGATAAATCAGCAACATACGAAGCAAAATAAAAAATAATGGCTAGATGTGGATGGAAAATCTACACCATCATGAACATATAATGAATGGGCATCTAATTTTCTTCATCATCTATGAAGATGTGACTCAAAGCACTGTATACACCTCTGGCTTCTACATTGAAATAATCCAACTTGATTGGCTCTGGTGTATTAGGTCCTACCACAACCAAGCCTCAAATATTATTAAAGTACTCTTGCAGAGGTCCATTTCTAAGGTAATTACTTTGAGCCTTGTAGACCTCCTTGAATTGATCAAAATCAATTTTATCCAGTTGAACAGAGGGTTCATTTAATTGGAAAACCTCTCTCAGTTCTTCAGCTGTAATGCTTATCAACACATTTGCATTTATATCTCTTACAACCATGGCCACACTATGATATCTTTCTGCTATTTGGATTAATAGATCAATGTCCATAAAGACTCTTGGGACTACCAATTTTCCCACATCAAACTACCAAATTTTTCTATTGGGTGCAAAAGCATTTCTTTGGCTGAAAGCTACTTTGAACACTGCTAAACTAAGCATGCTAATGTTTGCATCTCTAACCCATTTACCCTTATCATACAAACCCTCCCCAATTTTCAAACGCAAGTGTTTTGGTACCATTTACTTAATCTTGGTAGCATCATTTGTAGATCTAACTAGTTGTTGCAAAAAATCCTCACAGACATTCCTTTCCTAATACTCTATTTTTCCTATGAGTTCTCTTCTGGGTGCCATTTCTAAATTAGGGTTTCTCAATCAGAAAGTCTCAGCTTCGCACATAAATCCTAATTTCTTTAAAATACCAAAACCCTACTGGAAATCAAATTCACAATGCTCAGGAATGAAGTCACACAATAACTTACCCGTTCTGCAAAAGTTGGAAATAGGCAGAAAACACAGAAACTCAGCTCTGTTTCAATCACTTCACCAATTATGGTATTTGAAAAATCAAGTGGACAATATTATACGCAATCTCATCAATAGTTAGCATTAAATTTGAGCTAAGATGGCCACACATTCCTCCATTAGTTTCACCTTATTTGAATTTTCACTACCCAACGGTTCAGTAAATTTACTTTATCAAAGAAACCAATTTAAAAAATGACCGTCGATCTCATCAACATCTTATCAAATCGGGTGGCCAAGAATAGTTGACAAAGACTACAATTGACTTGGACATGTGTCCATCAGGTGCAATGACTTGAAGACTATCCTTTCATCATCTTTTTCTTGAGGATTTGCGCTGACCATCAGATTAAGATCTACTTACAACTCCTTTAACTCCCTTTAAAACCCGGGGCCCATGATCTCAACTATGATACGTGTCACCTAGGCACAATGCCTTGAAGGTTAATCTCTTTTCGTATTTTCCTTAAGGATTTATGCTAACCGTTAGATCCTTTTAAAACTGACAACCTTTTATCTTTCTTCACTTCTAGCCGGGTCCCATCATTTATCCATGTGTCATGCTAGCACAATGCCTTGAACACTAACTGATGATAATCACCACTTTAAGGCTTTACGATAACTGTTAGATCAACACCAACTTGACTGCACATTAGTTTTACCCCTGTCTTTGTAACTGCAGGTCTCATAAACTCGTGAAGGACATGTGGCCACTAGGCGCAATGCCTCAAAGATTATATTTTATGCATGTATTGGTTAAGGCTTTACGCTCACAATTATATTTGATTTAACTTGACCATAGATTACCTGACCACTAATTTTCTGACCGCAGGTCCCACCTCTTGGATAGGACACATTTCATACAGGCGCAATTCCTTAATGACTAAACACCCTACATCTCTGGCTTGAGGAAATACACCATCCACACGATCAGATTTAACATGAATGTTTTTTAATTTACTTTCAATGCTGAGCTGGACCCACTTGGAATAGGTGGTGCAAGAGCACAATGCCTTAATGATTAATCTGATTGCATCTCTTCTTTAAGGCTTTACGCTCACTGTTGGATCATATAAAACCTGTGTCACTTTTAATTTCTCCTTTATCGCTGAGCAGGGCCCACCATGTTCCATGTGTCACTTAGGCACAATGCCCTTAATGTTAAATCAGACACTTCTTTTCTTTGAGGCTTCACGCCAGCCACAAGTTCTTTGGTAACTTGACCACTCATTAATTTATTTCAAATGGGCCCCAAGATCTGACAACTTCCACGTGTAGATAAGGCGCAATGCCTTGAAGAATAACCTAAGAGAATCTTGTGATTAAGGAATCATGCCAACTCTAGGATTTATTAGAACTTGTCATCACTTTATCCTTCCAATAAATTTAAGCAATAGGCCCCACACTGTCAGAAGGGATAAATGTCACATAGGCGCAATGCCTTGAAGGTTAATACCACCGCATCTTGAGATTAAGGCACAATACCGACCGTCAGATTAAATAGGATTTGCATGAGCTTTATAATAACATTTAAACATATGTCAGACCCGCCAAGTACACATGGCCTCTAGGCGTAATGCCTTGATCAATATCTCTTAATCATCTCTCCTTTGAGGCTTTGCGTTGTCCGTTGGATTGAAATTACGTTACATGACACTTGCAATTTAAATAAAGGGCTTACAGGGACATTTAAACTTAGGATAAAGAAATAAAGCGCTAGGACTTAGGAAAACTAAAGACATGGCCCCACTCGACGAAAAAAAGAACACATGAGTCTAAAGAACTTTAAGTGAATGAGAAAATTAACTCAAAATTATAAAAAAAGTCCTAAAAAATTAGGGTTTTAAATCAACCAACGCAAAGCATGAAAACACAACAACTAGGGTTTATATCAAAATTGAGATTATCTCAGGGTTCCATGCATATGACTTAGGAGTGAGGCGTAACATTTTTTTGTATCCCTAACATATGGTTTTTAAGGGTTCTGGCTGAAACCATTTCATTCGGACCAATTCTAGCCGAAACAGTTTCGGCCGGAACACATTTTCTACATCGACACCACATGGCACCATGTGTACACTACATATGTCCATTCAAAAAATTTCCAGCTAGAACTGTTTTGACCAAAACTATTTTGGATGGAACTATGAAAAATGTCCTCTAGTGTGACACAACTTTGTATTTTTACCCTCGCACCATGAAGAAGAGGGATCAAGAATGAGTGACAATCATTAAAATGCAGATTCGAGATCTGGCTTTTTTGGAAGCTCTTGGTAGAGAGGAGTCCTAGGCTTCTAGGGATATAGAAGGGTGGGATCTTAGAGAGGAAATTTATTGGAAGAACAAGGCTCAGATTTATTGGCTTCAAGAAGGGGATAAGAGCACTATATTTTTCCATAAATTTGTGTAGGCCTGTCGTAATAGGAGATACATTTCATCTCTAGTTAATTTAGATGGTCTGCAATTGACTTCTTTGCAAGTTGTGTCCTGGGAAGCTATTAGGTTCTATTTTGTTATTTTTTCAGATGATTCACCTCCTGATAAAACTAAGGATAATGCTATCTTGTCTTGTATTCCCCCTCTTGTGACTAGTGCGATGAATGATTCTCTTATGAGGCCAATTTATATGTCTGAATTGGAGTAGGTGGTCTTTAGCATGCATAAGGGCAAAGCTCCTGGGCCTGATGGCTTCCCAAGAGAATTTTTCTAGGAATATTGGGATATTATTAATTAGGACCCATTAGCTGTGGTTCAAGAATCCTATTCTAACAAACATATTATTAGAGATTTGAATGCTACATTCCTTGTTCTTATTTTGAAAAAGGAAGGGGCTAATCAACTGGATTTCTTTTAGCCTATTGCTCCATGTAATGTGGTCTATGAATTTATTACTAAGTTAATTGCATAAAGGATTAAAGTATGGCTTCCCATGGTTATCTTAGATGAGCAAGGGTTTTTTTAGTTGGAAAACAAATTCTAGATGGAGTGGTTATTGCCTCTGAGGCCATTCATTCTATGTCTACTTCTAAAGAGTGCTCTATGTTCATCAAGCTTGATATGGCTAAGGGTTATGATAGAGTTAAATGGGGCTTCTTGCGGAAATCTCTTCTTGCATTTGGATTTAATTTGGAGTGGGTGAGTTGGACTCTGAGGTGTGTTACTTCTTCATCCTTTTCTATCCTTCTCAATGGAGAACCCTCTGAGTTATTCGATGCCTTTGGGGGTCTTTGCCAGGGAGATGCTCTCTCTCCTTATTTGTTTATTACTATAGCAGAGGGCCTTGGAAGATTAATTAATTCTCAAGTTTCCCAAAATTTTATACATGGTTAGCGATGGGGAAATGGCTTGCCCACTCTCTCTCATCTCCAGTTTGTAGATGATATTCCACTCTCTAGTAGATCTCGGATTCAGGAAGGTAAAGCCTTTAGGCTCACTTTGGATACTTATTTGGATGCCTCAAGTAATAAAATCAATGACCATAGATATTTTATTTATTTCTTCAATACTCCTTATCCTATTCAGTAGAGGATTGATAATATCCTCAAATTCTAGATTGAATCTCTCCCTCTCACTTATCTGGGCATTCTTATTTTTGTAGGAAGACAACCCATGCTCTTCTGGCAGAACCTTCTTGGTAAGTTGCATCAAAAGGTTAATCATTGGACTCATAGATGACTCTCTTCTACTGGTCAGGTGACTCTCCTACAATCTATGATTTAAGCTATTCCTATCTATAGAAGCATGGTTTAGGAAGCCCCTATGTATTTCCTTAAGGATTTTAATGCCATGTCACATCAGTTTCTTTGGACTGGTAATTTGTAAAATTTAAATGGACACTAATAAATTTGGATATAGTTTGTAGGAACAAGGAGGGGGGCATGGGACTTCAATCATCTATCTTGAGTGGCCAAGCTCTTGTTGCCAAGCTCTATTGGCATTGGTGTTCCAGTCAGTCTTAGATCTGGGCCCATATCCTATCATATAAGTATTTACCAGGAGTTGAACCATCAAATATTTCTAGGTTTCCTATGGAGGGCAGAGGTTCTATGTTGTGTAATACCCTTAAGATAGGTGCTCACTTGGTGAAGACAAGCCTAATTTGGTTTTTCAATAGAGGCTCTAAGGCTCTGTTCTGAAGTGACTCTCAGAATGGAAACCCTCCTCTTTTAACCTCGCATCTACACTTGCAAGTTCTCTTTCACTCTTTCCTTTTTGTTGGCTGGGATAAGGTGGCTCATTATAAGGAGGTATTTCATCAAGGCCTTGTTGTTGGCTATAGATGGAATAATTATTTTGAGTGGCTATCGAGGGGTTCGACGAGGGATCAAATGGATCTTTGATAGATTTTGGCTTCTAGGGAGTGCAACTCTTTGTAGGAACCTGATGTTTTGGCATGGGAAGGTGCTTCTTCTGGTAAGTATTATGTTTCTAGAGGTTACCTCAAGCTTACGAGACATTTTTTTGGCGATATGGAGGTGAATTGATGGAAGCAAGTTTGGAATACATTCTCTTAGCCTAAGTGTAAATTATTCCTCTGGTTGGTGGTTCACAATCATTGTCCTACCTAGGATTATATCTACAAGCGAGGCTTCCATGGCCCCTCATTCTATTTTTTATGTAGTAATGGTAAGGATTATGTCTCTCACCTCTTCTTTGAGTGCTCCTTTGTTAAGTAGATTTGGCACTTCTGGTGGAGTGCTTGGGACTGGCCTTGCTGGTATGTTTCTTCTCTATCTGAGTTCTGGGATCGATTGGGGGGCTCCCCTTCTAGGTCCTCTTTTCTTCAACGTGTCTGGGCTATTGTTTGTTCCTTTATTCTTTGGCATGTATGGCTAGAAATAAATAGGAGGATCTTTCAGGATGTTAGGTTTGGGTCATGCACCTGTGGGAGAAAATTAGTCATTCTCTCCATGAAACAGTTTTGGAAAAATATGATTTGCATGGAGGAATGGACCCTGGAGATGTGGGTATTTGCACCTACCTTTATTTTCCTCTCCAAGGTAGTGTTCCTTTGTTTTCTACCCAACGCTATGGAAGTAGAACTAGGCATCATTCACAATGAGTTAATTATGAGGGGCATTGGACTCCTCCTCTGCTTGGAGTTATTAAAATAAACACTAGTGGCTCTTCTCAGGGAAATCTTGATCCTGTAGGCATATGGGGAGTTGGGCGTAGCAATTCTATGGAAGTTCAGTTTCTTTTTTCTATTCACAAAGGGTATCATACCAATAATCTCATGGAGGCCCTTTTCATCTTGGTTGTGGTGGAACAATGTTGTTAATGTGGTTTGCGCATGATCATTTTCAAGGTTGACTTGCAGGTGGTTGTAAATTTATTGATTAGAGAAGAGATAACAGATGTTTGCTGGAAATTGGCTTAGGTTCTTAAGTAGATCCTTCAATTATGAAGGTCTCTTGACTCTATCATTTTTACGTATATCCCTCATAAGTGAAATGGTGTTGCTGACTACTAGGCTAAATGGGCTTTCGAGCATGCATGACTAGAATATTTTTGATCAAAGGCATCTTCCCCCTAATTTATCTCATAAGTGGGATCAACTTGTTCATCAGGATAAGGCTCACTAGAGCTCTTTGTAAAAAATTTTGTTATGTTCTCTTTGGATTTCAATAATTTTTTACCCCTCTTTTAGTTGAAAAGTATATTATTAATAAAATATTTATTAGAGATATTTTTCTATTCTTTATTTCTACTATTATTTTGTACTATAATTTCATATTATTTTGTTGTCTATTTCCCTAATTCTCTTTCTTAAATTTATTCATGTCATAAATGATGATGTTGTTGTGTTCTATTTTTTTCCTTTGTTCATACACTAACCAAGCCTTGTTACTATTGCATTCTCTTTTCTTCTTCCTTCTCTAAAGTTTCTCATGTTTTTTTTAGTCACTCAAAACCCAAAAATTAAAACTACCAACATTAAATATTTAATGATATTTTATATAATTTTTCAACAAAACATTTAATATTGTAAGTGAAAATAAATTGGAAGGAGGATAATAATTTTGAAAGAAGATTTAAAACATATAAGAAAATAAACAATAAATGCTCGTAGGAAATCCAATACTATCCCTCAATTTTGAGTCTCTTAGCATGCATATATAATCATTTTGTATCTTCAAATCTATCATTAGAGGTGTCTAGTGATACTCAAAACTAACTAGAATCCCCAAATCTATCTCTAGAGCTAACCAATAATCCTTCGAGGAGTTCTTTCTATGTCTATGATACCTAAATTACCTCTTGAGAGTTTGAAATTGTAACATAAGAAATGATGGTGATAATAGGAATCACAAGTTGATGCATGTGAACAAAAAATCTATCATACACCTATTTCATTTTATTACATTGGAAAGAAGATGATCCTCTAGGTCTAAAGAAGAATTAAGCACTAGGGAAATGCAATGATCCTTCGGTATCAAAATGGGTTGTGATGAAATGTGATTGAGAAATGTAAATGCAAGATCTAGGGCTATATGGAGATAAAAGATGGGTTTCTGAATGCACAGAACAATTGGGAACCGACAGGCCAATTTTGGGACAATATAAATATAGGAGGCTATAACATACTTGTAGACCAAATTTGAAGCTGAGATAGAGGGACTATGGTGACCTGGTCGCCTATTCCCAAGACTAGGGAGACTCACTTGCCATATTCACTATGATTTCCAATGAATTTAGTCCCAAACTGTAGCCAAACTCCTAATCTACCTGAATCTCTCATTGTATTGACGTCACTTGGTCTTGTACAGATAAAAGAGATGAAAGGTTGTTTATAAAGGGGTTTTCCTACATCAAACCCCATTTCAGGAATCAACCTTGAAATAGAAATAAAATATACTCAAAATAAAAGCGTGCTCATATAAAGAAAAGGCTAGATCTGAAAATGAAATGCTTATACCTTCATAAACCTTCTTTATGTTGAAAGGCCTATGAAGATGCTTGGAATTGACTTGTTTTTTGACTTTAATGACAAGGAGATCATGGTTGACTTCATAAATGCTTGGATATGAAAATTACTCCCTAATCTCCAATGCTTGGAATGCTTGATCTCTTGATTACTTGAATGGATTCTTGAGAAAGGTATGGATGATATTGAGTTCTTGAGTTACCAAAATGAGGGAGGTATCCTTTCTTATATACCTCACATCATTTTGGGATGCAAAACTCAAATAAGGCAAACATGATCTTGGATCTCCCACTTAAAAAGGTAATTGTTGCAAGATTTTAATTTAGGGTTAAACATAGGGGAATGTGGTGACCCTATCATTTTATTCATGGTAATAGGGAGACTAGGTTACCATGTTCCCTCCTATGTATTCCTTAATTGCGAATAGGGGTCCTAACTGAGGAGAAGATGCCAGAAACATATGCGGTACTGAGTTGGAGTAAGAAAAATCAAGGTCAGATCAAGCATAACAAACATGGAGGACCAAGGACACTAAAATAGGACTTATCTGAGCAAGAAATTCTATAGGGATACAATTTAAGACACTACATAAATATTATTTTGATAGTGCCTTATGAAACATATTATTGAGCCACTAATAAAATCTACAAAATTGAAACTAATCTCTCCATTCTCTACTAGCTCTAGTTATAAAATGCAAAAAATATTAATATTTTTACTTTTTTCCATTATAAAATTGGGTTCTAAGTTGTCAAAACTATTGAGAATATATTATCACACTATATGGTTGTACCATCTTCTTGTTTTGTGTTCAAGTATACCAAGACTCTTCTAAGCCATAAATCCTAGCATGTAGTTGTGTTTGTTGTTATATATAAATTTAGCTTCTAGAATGAAGAGATAAACTATGTGTTGTTTCTAGGATATTGATGAAATAGCTTCTAAGACCATGCATATTTAACATATCTTGATGTGTTGTTCCTATCATTTACACTACTTGTTCAATCACTATCAAGATAACCAACCAACTCAAATTCATTGGATGTATTTATATAAGATGTCATTGCCCTTGGTGTTGTTGACATATCTTAGGAAACTCTTTATTACTTTCTAGTGTATATCCTTAGGTGTCTCCATGAATTTTGGCTTACTATGCATATTATATTAGACCTAGAAGCTATGGAATACATTAGGATTTTGAGGTCATGCTTTTCTATCTAGTTGGTTTCACTTTGTGGCTTCAATATTCCTTACTCAATATAAGACTTATGATTTTTGTTGTTGGTGTAAGTTAAATGTTCATTATTTCAAACCTTTTCAATATTTGTCTGGAATAATTAGTTTTAAAAATAAATATGGTATACTTTCCTTGATATAAAGTATTGGATCACAACTATTTTCACAAAAACAATCGCTAAGTATCAATCAATTTTGTTGTTACATGAGGTGCTTTCTTGATACCATAGATTGATTTCTTCATCAATTGTATACAATTTCATATTGTCATTAGAATTCATAACTAGGTGGTTATTCAAAATATACTTTGTATTTGAGTACTCCTATCAAAAAGGAAAAATTGACATCTTTTTGGTATACCTTCCACTTGTAAATGGAGATTATTTCTAAGACAATTGACATAATATCTATACTTAAAATAAGAGCATGTGTTTCATTATAGTCTCTTCCAAGATATTACTTATATCCCTTAATAATTAGCCTTTCTTTATGCTTTTCAATTGTCCTTTCAATGGTTCTCGTAATCTTATATGTTAGTTAAAAGTGTGTTGTACACCTTGCATATTGTTACAATGCAATTTAATATATTTATGATGTACCTACGCGTGCTAAAAGTGGCCTTCTTAATTAGCAGCACACTTCAACATAGTCATTATACTTTAGTTGCATACAGGAATGAATATGGATTCATTCATCCTGCATGTCTGAAAGAGTCGACCTATTGCCTTCTAGAAGGCAGGAGTATTGCTCTCAGATCATTGCAAGATCAGTGACTACACACTAACATAAATGAAGGATTTAGAGCTATATGCTAAAAGTAAAATGCTGATTAGTCTAAATGATTATGCAATTTTGTTGTTCATCCAAGCTACTTAAGATCCAATTTTAGAAGCACTAAATGAAATGTGAGATATTCATTTTAAAAACATCAATTCAAAGTGTGCTCTATGATTATATTTGCATGATTGCATAAAATTAACAACAATTAAAGCTAAATGAGAAAATGCAAGAAAGCTAAATTGCAAAATGCAGTATAATAACGATGTAAAAATTAGGATCCTTTGTGAAGGAAAAGAGTTTCTCTTTTATAGAAATATCTCTCGAATCGACGGTAGAGATCAAACAAAAAGAGTGGCCCAGATTCGATTGAAGAAGCACAATCCATGTGTAAGTGATTTGATTGGTCGAGAGAGTAAGTTGACTGAACTGACTGATTAGTTGTTTTGGAAACTTCCATATTCAGTTTTCAGTTAATTGAAATGTTTCAAAAATGATAAACATTGGAGAATCAGTTAACTGAGTGGAACTAGATTGTTTCCAAAATTATAAATCAGTTAACTGAATTTGATGATGTCATGTGCATTTTTAATAAATTAATTGATTTTGAATGCACATTTATGTTTTTATAATTAATTTAATTCCTTTTTGATTTAATTGACCATTTTGTAATTTTTATTTAATTAATATATCAGAATATCAATTAAATAATAGTATAAAGTTTATTTGCCAATGTAATGTGATTTCAGGAATTAATTAATTAATCAAGTACGATGATTGATTAGGACCTAGGGTTTAGGTTAGATCAGTTCAAATTTGATGAATTGCCTGTTTGGTTTAGGACTTAGAATAATCAAGATTAGGGTTTCTTGACTAATAGTTGAAATTGGGGGTCTAGGGTTTAGGTGACCATTTTTAGATGATTACAGCACCTAGGGGATTTAGGGATGTTTTCATTACACGGGGTTAACATTCTCAAATATTCTTTAAAATACCAACCCATGAGAAATATGTGCAAATTGGTATAGGAAAAGTTATTAGACATTGTGAGAGGCACACCAAAGCTCGCACATCACCTTAATAGATAATAACTTTCTCTTGAATCCAAGGAAGTTATCATTAAATATGTAAAAGATCCAACATAAGAGTGAGTTTATGAAAGATTCTCAAGAAATGATTACACTCATTAGAAAAGTATACGGATATCAGGTGGCTAGGTACTTTCATCCTTGGATGTGCTACTATATTTTGAAGATATCATCATAAAAGAAGATAGATTAATCTACCATCATTAGCAACGATTTGTATGGACAACTATAGGATGTCTATGATACATCTAAGTTCCATATGGAATTCTACTTGGTGTACCTACGGGCTTATTAGGCCTCTTTTCCAAGATTAAAGAAGGTTCTTTCCAATCAAGAAAGGTAAATATATATCAATGCTATCTAAGTGCACCAAGATGGGAAACCAAAATACTGCAACTTAAATTTTTGACCCTCATCGGAGTATAGCATGCTAAGGCTTGGAATGAGAGCATTAGGATCATTTAATCCAATGTATAATGCTCTCGCATTATAACTACCCATCTTTGTCTTCAAGTTAGACACATTCTCTTCATTACAATATAAACATGAACTATAAAATTTAATTATAAGTCGCATTTCAATGTGTTTTTCCTTTCTGATAGCTTATGTTATATCTCATGTATATATTGGCATGATTTTTGAGTGTAGTTTCAAATCTCTAGAAGTTACAATGTATATTCTAGGCTTTAAAAGATCTTATAAAAAAATCATTGAGTCAAATTCTAGTAATAAAAATCTCTCTCTCTCTCTCTCTCTCTCTCTCTCTCTCTCTCTCTCTCTCTCTCTCTCTCTCCATTTCCCCATTTATATCTCTCTACATACTTATCCCTCCCTCTTTCCCTTTATATTTAGGTTTGGGTGTATAGGATTTAGGATTAAGGGTATAAGGTATAGAGTTGAGAGTTTAGAGTTTAGAGTTGAGTGCGATGGTATAGGATTTAAAGTTGAGAGTATATGGTTCATGGATTACAATTATGGGTTGAAGGTATTCAATGGAGAGTATAAGGTTAAGGATATGGTGCATAGGTTATATAGTATAGTATTTAGAGTTTATTGTATAGGTCCTTGAGGGTATATGGTATATGATTGAGAGTATATGATATATGGTTGAGCATTGTAAATTTAGAATTAAATTCAATTTTTTAAGTTTTAGCATTAAATTATTAATGTCATGTTTTAGGGTTTTGCACATAGGATTTAGGGATTAAATAGAAACTTTATGGTTAATTTTTAATATAAATAATGTCATGATTTAGGGTTTGTCATATCGGGTTGAGGGTGTAGTATTTAGGGTTAAGAGTATAGGTTTTAGGATTGATAATATAGGGTTTAGGGCCTAGGGTTGAAGGTGTATGGTTTAGGGTTGAGCGTACATGATATATGGTTGAGAGTATATGGTTTAGGGTTGATGGTATAGGGTTTAGGCTCTAAGTTTGAGGGTATATGGTTTAGGGTTGAGGGTTGAGGGTATATGGTTTAGGGTTGAGGATATATCGCATATGGTTAAGAGTACATGGTTGAAGGTTGAGGGTATAGGGTTTATTCCCTAGTGTTGAGGGTTGAGGGTTTGAGGCTTACAATTATGGTGGGTTGAACATTAAAATTTTAGAGATTAATATAAAACTTATTTAATATTTAGTGTTATATCCTTAATATAAATTTCAAGAGTTTAGCATATAATCTATAGGGTACAAGGTTTAGGGTTGAAGGTGTTTCATAGGCTTTAGGGCCTAGAGTTGACAGAAAAGATTTAGGGTTGAGGTGAAGTGTATAGGATTTAGGTCATGGGGTTAACAAATATGGTTTAGGGTTTAGGGTATAACAAATAGGGTTTAGGTTTTAGGGTATAGAATTGATGGTATATAATATATTATTCAGTGCATAAGGTTGAGGTTTAACATATATGGTTCAAGGCCTAGGTTGAGGAACATAGTTTTGGGTTGAGGCTATAAGGATTTGGGCTTAGGGTTGAGGGTATAGGATATATGGTTTGTTGGGATTAAGGTGTTTAAACCTTTGTAAATCCTAGAATTGATTATTGTAATATTTGATATATTTATTTGTTATTTTAATTAATTAATTTCTTACAAATGTCTAGTCATTGAGTGTGACCATATGTTTGGTGGCATCCTACTTGGCGATGATCATATGATAGATATGTTGCACATGTTGAACTAGACTTCCCAATTTGATGATCTTGTATTTAGTATATATCGATGACATATTTCATGTTTTGATAAATTTATTATGGAATCTATGAAAATTATTATGGCACACTTACATATGATAGTCTATGACATGTTATATGAGAAAATGGATAAGTCTCAAAAGATACCTTTGCATGGAGAATGTAGGTGTGTGTGTGACTTGTGGTTGTGGTATCTATAGACACACACTTCAATAATTCATTATATGGTTAATCTATGAAAGCATTTAACTATGCAAATAACAATAAATCAACTGAAGTTGACCTATTGCCTTCTAGTAGGCAGGAGTGTAGATTTTATCTCAGGTCTTCGCAAACCCAGTGACTATAGACCTGTTCTAAATGAAGGATTTAAATGATTAAGCTAAATGATATGTAAATGCATTTAGTTATCAATCCAAAATATTAACTAAGATAGATTTTAATGCCCAAATTGAAATGTGATCCTAGATTGTGATTGAAAATGCTTTTGAAAACAAATAAACAATCTAAAATGATTAAAGTCTAAATGCTTGAATGCTAAGATAAATGACAAACAAAAACCTGCATAATAACAATACTTCAAAATTTGGATCCTTTGTGAGGAAATGAAGCTTACTTTTATAGAAAACCATTGTCAAAATCAACGATCGAGATTAAAAGCTGAAGAACAAACAAAGTTCAACTTGAAGAAGCACAATCCATGTGCACAGAAGATCATTGGTTGTGAGACTTAGTTGACTAAACTGACTGATCAGTCATTTAGGAATCTTCCAAAATCAGTTTTCAGTTAACTGGATTGTTTCCAAAATGAGAAATATAAAAGAAATAGTTAACTGAACAAGACATATTTATTTCTATTTTGCTGTTCAGTCAACTGAAATGATGACATAAAATGCACTTTCAAATTTTTAAATATTTAAATATTTTTAGATGCATTTTAACTCAAGTTCATTAATTTAATTCCTTATTAAATTTAATTGACAATTAGCTATTTATTTAATCAAAATATTGGGACATTAATTAAATAAATAACCTAAGGTTTATTTTCCAATGTTTTTTTATTTTAGGAATTAATTAATTAATCAAGTGTGATGATAGATTGGGACCTAGGGTCTAGGTCAAGTCAGATTAAAAATGTTGAATTGTCTTTAGGGCTAGGAATTAGGATGATCAAGATTAGGATTTTCTTGATAAGAGATAGAGATTAGAGTTTTAGGGTTTAGATGACCATTTTTAGGTCATTACATTTTCCCCTCTTTGTATTGATGTGCAATCAATGCATTGATTCTGATGAACTATAATTGATTGAATGTTTGAAGATGTTAAGTTGATAATCATGCAAGGCATTAAATCAGTTAATGTATTGTATTTTCATTGATGTCAACTTGATATAATCTGTATGGTCATGGAAATACTGCCAAAGACTTCAAAGAACCTATGAATCAAAGGCTATGCTATTAGTAATGGATATAAGTCAAGTATTCACAAAGTGACTATATACACTGACAAAGTGCACACCGACGGTCAGAGTAAAAGATCAAAGTCACAGTGTTACCTGACGAGAAAATGCACAACATTACCGACAAGAAAAGTCACAGTGTTACCCAATGAGAAAAGTCACGGTGTTGCCCAAAGAGAAAATCACAATGTAACACAATGAATAGAATTACAATGTTGACCGATGGATGGAGATCCTGAAGACAACTGAAGTCACACTGACAAAATAGTTAGTTATCACTGATGACTAACTGAAGTTTTGACCGATAGAACAGAGAGTTCAGAAAAGACAAAATGCTTGGTTGTCAAGAAATAAAAATGGACTTAACTGATACTTATCATTGTTTTAATCAACCAGATAAAGCCAAGGATAAGTAAAGGATTTAAAGTTGCTTTGTACAGTTGGCAAGAAGATCTCTTTGAGATAAAACAAGAGTTTTTCTTTAAATCTAATTGGTGAGAAATGTGGATCATGCCAAGAATCAAGAAAGCCAAGAAATGGTGAATCATGTCTATAAAGAGACAACCCAATTCATTACAAATTGTGGGGTGAACAAGAGAAGATAGAGTATATGTTGAAGAGATTCTGAAGGAGAAGAAATTATTCATTTAGACCTAATCAACAAGATGAGGAAAGAGCTAGATTCTACAGACATCGATGTATAGTGAAACAACATCACAAAGAAGAACATTGTGGAGAAAAGGTATAAAATTGATTATGTTGATCAGTGAGGTAATGCACTTACAATAGATCTGAAAATATGCAATTCAAGTTGTATGTGTGAATAGATCACTTTAATGTTTCAGTTTAACCATTGAAGCATCAAGTATCTTAACTAAGCAGGACTTAAAAGTCTTTTGTAATTGAGATACATCCCAAGGAGTATCAAAAAGTTTGATCATAGAAAGTAGCATTGGATATTCCCGATACCTATTGACAGGCCAAGTGAGTGTTTGATCAAGGATGGTAGCATTATATGCCAGATACTAGGTGACAAACTATCTTTTAAATCCTCTAACAAGGTCACACCTAACAGTGTGTTTGTAACCTTTAACGAGGTTGGATCTTAACCGAGCTCACTTCAAAAGAGTAAAAATTTGGGGTACCGGTCCCAGTGGTTTTTCCCTTAACAAGGTTTCCACGTTAAAAATCCATGTGTTATCTGTTTATGTTTCATTACTTTGCTATTTTGTATTTCACATATGCTATTCTAAATTGATCAGTATACTCTAGCTATTTACTGTGTTTCGATAAATAGAAGACTGCTTATCGGTAAACATACAGAAAAAGGTTTACAAAGCATTCCGACAAGTAGTAATTTGTTAAAATTATTTCAAGGCATTCATCTTGTAGGAATGAATATAACTAGAGGCTTAAAAGTGGTAATAAGTTTTAAAGGGGTGATTTAAGGATTAATTCTTGAGGCCACTGATTCACTCCCCCTCTTAGTTATTACTAACAATTGGTATCAGAACTTGTGTGCTTAGAAGGAAGGTTTCAAGACCTAAGCCAAATATCACAAGATGAATAGACAAGATGTGCCCAAGTTGAACAAAGATAATTTTGCTTCATGGCAGAGAAAAATAAGACTCCACTTATCAGGTATTGGAAATGATGTTATTCAATACTTAGATACTGAATATGTGTTTCCCACAAGAGCACTCATAGTTGAACAAATGAGAGAGAAGCATGAGCACAACTGCATGATGACAGAGCTTACTTCCTCACTCTCCGATGCTAAATTTGAAGATGTCAAAACTTGCAAAACTACAAAGCAGATGTGGGAAAAGTTGATGCTTGTACATGGTGGTGACAAAAATGTTTTGAGAGCCAAGGTAGAAAGCCTTAGAGGAAATTTTGATGATCTCAAAATGAAATAAGTTGAAAACATCACACAGTACAACACAAGAATCAAAGAGGTAGTCAATGCAATCTGAGGAGTTGGAGGTGTACTAGAAGAAGATACAGTGGTAAGTAAAATTCTAAGAACCTTACTGCCTACTTATGCT
>MU224733.1:76736-89417 GCA_018584345.1 Thuja plicata | reverse complement strand
AGAGATCAAGTTCTTTCTTGGTCTATAGATCATGCAACAAGATGAAGGTATTTTCATTACACAATCCAAATACATCAAGGAAGTGCTGAAAATATTCAAGATGGAAGAGTCCAAACCAGTTGGAACATCGATGGCAACTGGATGTAAGATAACAAAGGAGGATAGGTCATCAGAGGTAAATCAGAATTTGTACATATCAATGATTGGAAAACTCATGTATGTTGTACATACTAGACCAGATATTGCACATGCAGTAGGAATAGTTGCAAAAGTTTGTGCTAATCCCAGGGAATCACATATGACTATTGTGAAAAGAATTCTAAGATATCTGAAGAATACTGAGGAATATGGCTTATGGTATAGAAGAGAAGGTAAATTTGAACTTAAGGTCTTTACCAACGCTGATTGGCCTGGAAATATTGATGACTGAAAGAGCACAACTAGAGGAGCATTCTTTATGGGTGACAGACTTGTCACATGGATCAACAAGAAGCAAGGATGCATCTCTCAATCTACTGCAAAAGAAGAGTATGTTGTTGCTGCTACAAATTGCTCAAATATTGCATGGATCAAATAGTTACTCGAAGGTATGCATATGAAAATTCTTGAACCAGTAATTATCTATTGTGATAATACAAGTGCAATAAACATTTCAAAAAATCTAGTCATGCATGCTAAAACAAAGCATATTTCCATCAAGTATCATTATTTGAGAGAACAAGTTAAAGAAAAGGAGGTGATACTTGAGTATGTGCAATTAAAGGAACAATTGGCTGATATCTTCACCAAGCCACTGCCCAAGGATGCATTTGAGTACTTGAGAAAGAGACTAGGGGTCAGACCCTTGTCTACTGGTCAGTAAAATGACTAGAAGGTTGCATCAGCCTACATATTATCAGAATATCATTCATGTTGATGCAAGAAAAGAGATGGACTTCAAAGATAAATCTATACACAGCAAGGTATTTATCTACTCCAAGCACCAGAGTTATTGTATTACTGATGGATTGGGAAATTCAAGGAGTATAATATGGATAGAAAGGATTTGTTTGGCATTACTGTCAAAGGGAGAGATTATATCCATTATCACTTATTTTCATCTCAGGGAGAGATTATTTCCATGGGAGAGATTATACATCAAGGAGAGATTATATCCATCCCAATTATCCAGAGGGAGAGATGTAACAAGAAAGGGAGAGTACATACATATAAAGAAAGAATTGCTGACAAGAGACATCAAATGAAAGGAGAACATTGAAAGGGAGAGATTTTGACATAGAAGAAGAACACATCACATCAGAGAAATAAAGATTCTACATCTATCCAGTAAAGGGATTGAAGAAAGAAAAAAAGCTGCAAGAATCAAATCTAAGTTATATGAACTTACTGAGGACCAGATATTTGTATTGATTATAGTACATAATATTGATAGTTTGATGAACTTTAAAATCTTATATTTCATATTGTATTAGTAATAATATAGTGTGATAATATAGTGTGTTGCCATCAATGCCAAAGTGAGAGATTGATGAACTATAACTGATTGAATATTTGAAGATGTTAAGTTGATAATCATGCAAGGCATTAAATCAATTAATGTATTGTATTGTCATTGATGTCAACTTGATATAATCTATATGGTCATGGAAATACTGCCAAAGACTTCAAAGAACCGATGAATCAAAGGCTATGCTATTATTAATGCATATAAGTCAAGTATTCACAAAGTGACTATATACACCCCTGCATATTATTCATTCACTCATGAAGAGGGTTAGGGTTTTATAGATAGATGTGGTTGTGGCACAGACCAAGGTCACTGAGCGTGATAAGTGCATATTGGATTTGGTCACTGAGAGAGATCAAAGGATCGATGTTTTGATCATTGATCATGATTAGAGGATTATCATGGTGACTACTGAGCGTGATCATTTTCACTGCATATCCAAGCATCTGACTCACAGATCATCTTATTATGTCACAACATATAGTGTTGCAGTTCCAGTAGTGTAGTAGGTTATGCCCTTTTCACATTTTATGGCCAGATCTGAGGGAGCATGCATTCCACAACCTGATGAGGTCCTTCTGTAGCCGCTTCCACCACCATGTATACTTTCCAATGTTGAGGATATGGCTGAGAGTTAGTCTTGTTGCACTTGAACTTATTTTGATGCCTCTTACTTTTGTACCCATTTTTGACCATATATGTATACGATGACTTTCTCTGATGTATCTTGTATATCTTGAGATTTTGATGTACACACACACACACACACACACATATGTGTGTGTGTGTGTGTGTGTGATTGGATCTCCTTGTACTTGTGTTCATTGATGTTATGAGATACTTGATTTCCTTATGCTAGTCGTTATAGATGCATTTCTATTTATTATGATGTATGGATTATGATGCTTTATGGATGATTATGCATATGTATATACAATGTGATGTTTATTTGATTTTGGATTTGTATGGATGGAATACTTCTTAAGATGATGCAATTGTTATGCAATGTTTTTATTTTCTTTTCTGATGCATAGATGTATGTGGATGAAACTGAATGATCTAATGAATATGCAATGTATGGATCTATATGTTGCGTTATATGATGTGAAATGGATATGATATGGAATGTAATGGTTATGATATGCAGTGTTTCTTAACATCTCTTGGAGGAATTATTGTTATCAACATAGGTACTCGATCATGTCACTGACGACGTGTAGCTTGACCGCTTGGCAAAAGAAAGATTGATTGAACCGAGCTTTAGATCCTCACATTGGAGAGAGAGAGAGAGAGAGAGAGAGAGAGAGAGAGAGAGAGATTATGCAGAGAGAGAGAGATTATGCATTTTTAACACCATACGACTACAAATGCAGAACTAACATGAATGCAACCTAGGACTGAGTCACTGGGTCTAAGCTTTAAAATCATCAAGCGTTTGGTATATTGAATTCAATACAACCCTTACTAGTTCCACTGTGACCATAAGGATATGAATATGACTTTTCATTGGATAAAATGTGGGAAACCAATGTAAGCGTTTAGGCACAACAATCGAGATGACCTAAAAATTATTTCTAATTGATGTTGCAAGGGTACACCAGTATAGAGGCATTCAAAGCCAAGATAACCATGAGTGTGATCTTGCGTAAACATGTAGATAAATAACAGTTAAGGAGATAGTTCTAACCTCGCCTTGGTATGCAAGTAAATGGAGTTGAGGTATGTGAGGCTGACCCACCTTACTGTAGAAGCTCTTATCACAGACACCTAGTTTATTTGACGTTGTCAAATCATTGAGACTACACCAACAAGTAGAAATAAAATAAAAGTGTCATGCCCCTTTGTCATGAATCTCTAGTCTTTGAGACATCGTCAAGTGACTTAGGGAAAAGGGTAAGCAAAAATTATTGATAACAAACAACATCTAAAGAAAATTTTAGCATATCTTCAACAAGTTTATGTGTTTTGTGTTTTTCTGTGTGGGGTGTTGAGAAACATCATCGTTCTTGATTGTTATAGATCTAGTATTTATGTCGTGTTATCTAACGTGTGTTGAAAAACATAGATTTATCCAAATATGTAGTGTTAAGAAACACTATTGATTGGGGTGTTGAGAAACACTAGTGTGTCAGTAGAAAATTGTCCTTCAAAACTGACTAAGGTACTGACTCTAAGTTGGTTCATCGATTGATCAATGTGAGGTCCTTGCCCCCTTAGTAACAAACTCCCATTAAAGATAACTGAATTGACTCGGACTACTGAGGAAAAGCTTATTCGATTTCTCTCAGATGATGAATCTGGATTGATTTCAAGCTAGGAGAGTTCTCAAAAGAACCAAAGTGTCACAAGAGTAACTGAAATCTATGCACAAACTAGAAGTGAAAGTATTTCCAAGACTGAGCATGATAGATGGAGCATTTGAGTGCAAGAGGCACATGGTTACCAGGTTTTCACCTACTTGAAAGAGATTCTATTTTTTCTACTGAGTTCCTATTTACTAGGTTTTCACCAAGGCATTTTTTTATTTTTCATTTTTTTTCTTTTTCAATTTTTTGATTATTTTTTCTTCTTTTTTATTTTTATTTTTTTGGTTGATTCACCAAGGTGCCTATTGCTAGGTTTTCACCAGGATGATCATTTTTTTAGGACTTTTAGATATGTACATATTATTGGACACCAAGAATGTTCAGGTATAGAACTTCTTCAGATGGAGAGTGTTGATGGGCTCCCAGAGATATTCTCCTTAAGGTGTGGAGAGTTGGTAAGCTCCAGAGCCAAATGTTGCAATGATAACATATGGACCCAGCTAGTTGGGTTCAAACTTCCCCTTTTTCTCTCTATGTGATTGATTGCGGGGATTTTCTCTCAACACGAGGTCACCAACTTGAAGTTCTCTTGGTTTTACCTTCTTGTTATAACCTTTTACATCCTCATTTGATAAGCTATGAGGTGATTGAACGCCACTTGTCAACGTTCATCTAGCAGTTCCAATTCTTGTAGTATCAAAACCCTACGGTCTTCATATGTGACCAGTCTATGTAGAGAAACCATCAGAGATGGTTCTTCTACCTCTATGGGCAAGACTGCTTCTACTCTATATACAAGAGCAAATGGTGTTGCCCCAGTAGGTGTTCTGATGTTTTTTTTGTAAGCCCATAGTGTAGGATTGATCTACAGATGCAAATCCTTTCCAAACTTGTTCACAATATGGTGTAGAATCTTTAAAAAATTATTGTTGGAGGCCTCCACCTATCCATTTCCTTGTGGGTAGTAGATTGAAGAAAAATGTTGTTTGATCTTGAACTTATCACATAGTTCATCAATATTGTTGTTTTTAAACTGTCCTCCATTGTCAGTTATAATGGTTGAAGAAATGTCATATCGGAAAATAATGTGGTTCAATATGAATAAGGTCACTTGTTGTCTAGTTGATTTGATGAGTGAGACTTCTTCAACCCACTTGGTAAAGTATTTAGTAGCCGTTATGATGAACTTGTGTCCATTTGAGGAAGACGAATGTATCTGTCTGATCAAGTCAAAGGCTCATTGTTGAAATGGCCAATGTGTGATAAATGGAATGAGCTCCTTGGTTGGAATGTGTATAATATTTCCATGCAGCTAGCATTTCTTACATGTCTTGGGGTATCTGATGGCCTTATTTTCGATATTCAACCAATAGTAACCATCTCTAAGCAGTTTTTGGGCCAGAGTTAGACCATTAGAATGAGATCCACAAACCCCATCACTAACCTCAACTAACACACATTTAAACTCCTTTTATAGACACCTATGAAACATAATTTTTATTCCTCTTCTTTATAGTTTGTTAGATATGAGAATATATCATGAGGCATTTTGGATTAGGTGTCTCTTTTCATTGTGGGTGAGCGCATCAGGGATGACCTGATGGCATAGGTAGGAGTAGACGTGTTTGTAGTGGGATGAATCATGTCCTATGATAATACATATCATATGGGATTCATGGAAGTTATAGGCATGGAAATGAAGCTCTTCCACTAGGAACTCGTAGAGGAAGTATTCTTCTTGTGGCTGTGAGGATGCTAGTGTCGCCATTGCATCAGCTGCTCTGTTCTGTGTCCTCAGGATTTGTTTCAAAGTGATGAAGGTTAAATATTTCTTGAAATCATCAACCATTCTCTTGTAAGGCATGATTTTATCATCCTTTGTTTGATAAACATCATTTATTTAGTTGATGACCAGCTGGGAGTCACCATGAATGTGAAACTCAAAGATATTCCATTCGATAGCCAGTTTAATTCCATTCACCAAGGCTTCATATTCGACGATGTTGTTTATACAAGGTTATAAGAGCTTGTACACCTTTGGAATACAATAGGCATGACAAGTTATAAATAATACCCCTACACAAGAACCTTGTTGTGTGAAAGATCCATCAAAGAACATTTTCCAGGATTTGTGGGTGATATAAAAAATATACCCATCTGGAAACTCAACATTGATAGATTGATCATCTTGTAATCGAGCGTCAGCCAGTTGATCTATGATATCCTGCCCCTTGATAGATTTTCATTCAACATATTCAATGTCAAAATCACTAAGTAGCATGACCCATTTGGCTAACCTGTCTGTTAAGGTGGCTTTACTCAAGAGATATTTCAACGGGTCAATCTTTGCAACTATTCGTATAGAGTGGGCCAACATGTAGTGCCTAAGTTTCTGAGATGAAAACACCACTACCAAACAAGATTTTTCAATCACAGAATAATTCATCTCATATGAGACCAAGGTCCTACTTATGTAGTAGATGGCACATTCTTTCTTGTTCTTATCTTCTTGTGTCAGGAGTGCCCCTAGTGTTGTTGTGGTGGCTGAGATGTAGAATATCAATGGTTTCCCCTATGTAGGAGGCATTATCACTAGTGGATTTTCCATATAATCTTTGATTCAATTAAAATTTTTGTTACATTCCTCATCTGATTGATATGTTACTCCTTTCTACATAGTTTGTGTAAATGGTTATGCCTTGTCAGCCAATTGCGAGATGAAACTTCTGATAGACTGGATCCAGCCTTGGAGTGTCCTCATGTGACTAATGTTCTTAGGTGGTGGCATCTCCATGAGTTTATGTACCTTTGTAGGGTCCACCTTGATGCCTTTAGCTGAGACAATGTATCCCAACAAAATCTGGATGTTACGCCAAATGTACATTTCTTAGGATTCTACTTGAGCCTAAACTGTTCTATCATGTTTAGGATCTTTCCTAGATCCTACAAGTGTATGGATCATTTCATATTTTTAACAAGAGTATCATCCAAATAATCATCCATGCTTTTGTGTATCATATCATGAAATATTGTTGTTACGACTCTTTGATAGGTAGCCCCTACATTTTTAAATCCAAAGGGCATGACATTCCAGTAGAAGGTCCCCCAAGAACATGTGAATGTATTCTTTTCTTGATCCTTAGGGGTGATCTTGATCTGATTATATCCTAAAAAATTGTCCATCAAGGAGTACATCTCATACCCTGCAGTCATATCCACTATCATGTCAATGTTGGGGAGGAAAAAGTCATCCTTTGGACAAGCTTTGTTGACATCCCTGAAGTGAGTGCACACTCGAATGTACTTATCTGTAACCACCCTAATTTGGCCTTCTCTAACCATAGACCCTATTTTCCCTAAGTGTGATCATACCCCTAATTATGTCATGATAATCCTTCAATTAATTGGCATAATTCATTTAAATCAAATTTAATCTCCTAAGTGATCTTATCACTAAATTAAATTAATTGCCTTAGCCAATTAAATCAAATCAAATCAATTAAATCAAAAACAAATCAAATACATGGCTAAAGTAATTAATTAAAAGGAATTAAATAAATCCTAATTACAACTCCATATTTGCAAAAGGGAAAGTCAAATCCCTAACCAATGGGAGTTAAATCACTTTGATCACCTCACATGGATCACCAAAGATTCAATCTCCACCTCTCTTCAACTTTCAATCCTAACCTCTCATTCCTGAAATTATTCTATAAATGGAATGAATTTTGAGCTCAATGGACCCTTAATCCTTAATTTTTGAAACCATTCTTATGCTGCCCATAATCTTAGAATTCAATTGCAAACTTATGTTGCTCATATTCTTAGAGATCTTAATGCATTTTAGTTCATCTTTCTTAGAAATTGTCATAATTTTTCATTTGGAGCTTTAAAATGAAAATTTCTTGAGTATTTTAGATTAAATCCTTTAAATATTTCATTCTAAGCATGAATATGTCACTGATTAATGCATAATCTGAGGGCAAACTATAGCATTATTCAAACTCTTCTTAGATAGGGAGAAATAGGTCAATTTTAGTGATTCATATGTATTCTAACTCTTATTTTTCATGTATTTAACTAATGCAATGACTTATTGAAGTGTTGTGTTGCAGCTAACAGATCTACCAAATACACACACATTTCTGGAGCCCACCATGGGGCAAATCCTTAGATTTTATCTCATCTTTCTACTCATTGCTTACTGATTTTGGTTCTCTGTTTCCAGGTACAGAGTCACCTTTTGTTGATCCAGGCTCACGTTCAGGAAATCAGACTGCATCCTATGTTTATAAACTCTCCTTTAGTGATTTCTACATCGCATTTAGTAAAGGATCATTTTTGGTAACATTCTGTGTCGCCTTTTGTGCAAAGCATCACATTCGGTAAATTGCCTCGCATACAGTATATCTAGGCTCGCATTTAGGACAGGAAATCACATATGGTCATTTGATTTGCAAATTGAAATGTCTAACCACTAATCTTTTGATCTTATATGTTTCTGTCCTTCAAACAACCTAACTATTGATTGCAGGTTGCTGTCAGAGCCTTTTTTCTCAAAAAGGTGGAAAGAAACTACTAACTTGTGGTTTGCAGGTTGAAGAATTGTTTAATTTGTTTTCATTTATTCAAATCTTTGAAACCTAATTAAATTTTCCAATCACTTACTAAATTGACCAGAGGATTATGCTCTTTTCCTTCAAGGAAAATCAGAAACTCAAAAGTCGATTTAGGATTTGAGAAGAATTTGGTGAAAATTGAACAAGGAAAACTCATTGTATAATTCTTTTTGGGGATAGTAATTGAACCAATAAAATCATTAAATATTGTGGTTAAATGAACAAACACATTGCATAATTCTTTTGGGAAAGTAATTGGACAATCAAAGCATTAAATCTTGTGGAAAATTTGAACAAAGCAAAGTTCATTGTCTAATTTTGCACTAATACATTTGGGCCTCATTTTCGACCTTCATTTTTGACCAAAGGCCATTTTGGCTTGTGATGTTCACTTTTTTTTTGTTTATGTCCCGAAAAGGTCAAAGTTTTGACTTTAGATAAGTTTATTGTCAAAATTTTGACCAAATTAGGATATAAACAAAAAAAAGTGATCAAACTCACTTCATTCTGTCTTAGCCGAATCGCGGGCGGGAAGAAGGGCTTCATGAGCATTGTGCATCATCTGAAAACTAGAAGGGATCCATGAGAATTGTGCATCATCCTAATACTGGAAGGGCTTCATGAGAAATACTGGTATGTTTCCTTAAAAACTCTAGAGGACACGACATTACATTCTCAGTGTTAGGGTTTCCTAGCTAGATCTATAATCCAATTTTATCTACATGCTGTTTTAAAATCGAGGGCTTTGTTTTTATTTATGTTTCTATTTTCATGCGTGAACCAACTTGCCTCCATGCACTACTATGTTTTCTCATAATAGAAGTCAGAGACCTGAGACTGAGTACTTTCTGTCATTTCCCGATAATTTATATGTGCATCCCACCTTTTATTAAAGACCTCATTTTCCATTTTCTTATATTGGTCTAAGGATGAATGAATACAATGATCACAACAATCCGTTTGGGGATGTTGCTAAAATAGGTGAGAAAATGGGGATTTTCATTGAAATCTTATTGTCATTCTTAACAAAAAGCATATAGTTTCTTAGAAAAAAAAGTGACATGGCACACTTGAATAACAACTGTGTATAAGAAAACATATCGACAACCAACTTCATTTCCCAAAATATATAGGTAATTCTTATTTTACATTGCATACAATTTCTGAGAGATTTTCTATTTGTTGAAATTGATTTGATTATTTATGTATATCTTGAAAAAAATTTCGTCAGTCGAATTCATATAGTCAAATTTGAAAAGATTTCAAGTTATTACCATAGACTGAATGATGACATGTAACTGATTGAATGTTTGATAATGTTAAGTTGAAGATGATGCAAGACATTAAAATAGTTAATGGTTTGTATTTTCATTGATGTCAACTTGATATCATCTGTACAGTCATGTACATAATGCCAAAGACTTCAGAGAATCAATGGAATAGAGATTATGCTTTTAGCAATGCATAAAAGTCAAGTATTCACTAAGTTACAGACAACACCGACAGAGTGCACACCATTAGTAAAGCAAAAGAAAAAGTCACAGTGATGCACGACGAGAAGAAGACAGTGTTTCTCAATGAAGAAAAATCCTATGATGCCTGACGGATGGAGATCCTGAAGCTAACTAGAGTTGCACTGATGGAACTGGCAGTTGTCACCGACGGCTAACTGCAGAGTTGACCGACAGAACAAAGAGTTTAGAAAATGACAAAATATCTAGCTAGCAAAGCTTAAGGATAGACTTAACTAGTTGTTTTATTTTTTTTATTCACCCAAAGTTAAGTAATTGATCTAAAGAAGATTTTTATAGTTGGCAAGAAGATAACTATGAGATAAATCAGGAGTTAAAGCTGTAAATCATATTGGCTGGATTGTTTTTCACGCCAAGAATCAAGAATCAAGAATCAAGAATCAAGAATTAAGGAACATCATGTCTATATAAGAGACAAGCATAGTTCATTTCCAAAATCACAAACAATCAAATACACATAAGGGGAGTGAATAGGAAGAGGATGCTGAAGAGAAACTAGTGAAGGATAACTTCATACAGTCTTGATCAATCAAGCTGAAGGAGAGCTAAAGAATTCTATAGACACCGATGAACAGTGAAGCATAGAATCACAGAGAAGAAAGTGTAGAGCACAAAGAATTGAATTGATACATTGATCAAAGAGGTATTGTACTTAAATAGATCTGAAAATATGCAATTCAAGTTGCATTAGAAATAGGTCATAATGTTTTAGTTTAACCATTGAAGCATCATGTCTCTTAACAAAGCAGGACTTAACCATCTTCTATAACTGAGGTATATCCTAATAGATTGCCAAAAAGGTTGATTCATGAAAGTAACATTGAATTTGCATAAAGCCTATTGAAAAACTAAGAAGAAGGTTGATTCAAGGATGGTAGCAAGATTTGCCTAAAGCCTATTGACAGTCTAAGAAGGAGGCTGATTCAAGGATGGTAGAAAAATTGATGCCAGATACTAAGTGACAACCTATGTATAAAATCCTCTAACAAGGTCATACTTAACAGTGTGTCTGTAACCTTTAGCAGGGTTGGCTCCTAACAGGGCTCACTTCAGGAGAGTGAAAATTTGGGGTACCAGTCCCAGTGGTTTTTTCCCTTAACAAGGTTTCCATGTTAAAATCCATGTGTTATGTGTGTATGGTTTATTACTTTATTGTTTTACATTTCACATATACATTTATGGATTGATTGGTATACTCTACATATTTATTGAATATCGGTAAATAGTTTTACTACTTATCGGCTATCAAGGAGAATAAGGATAGATAAGGTAAACCGGCGGACAGTTAGTTATTATAAGTATTTCATGGCATGCATCTTGTAGGGACTTAATAATTTGAGGTGTATTGATTGGTGGTCAAAGATTAAAGGATAAATTTTTGAGGCCACTGATTCACCCCCCCTCTCAGTTATTACTAACAATTGGTATTAGAGCTTGTGTGCTTAGAAGGAAGGTTTCAAGACCTAAGTAAAGATCACAATATGAACAAACGAGATGTGCCCAAGTTGAACAAAGACAACTTTGCTTCGTGGCAAAGAAGGATAAGACTCCACTTATCAGGTATTGGTAATGATGTTACTCAATACTTAGATACTAAATATGTGTTGCCTACAGGACCATTGACTGTAGATCAATTGAGAGTGAAGAATGAGCATAACTGCATGGTTATAGAGCTTTCTTCCTCACTCTCTGATGATGAATTTGAAGATGTCAAGGATTGCACAACTGCAAAGAAAATGTGCGACAAACTGAAGCTTGTACATGGAGGTGATACAAACATTCTAAGAGCCAAGGCAAAAAGCCTTAGAGGAAAGTTTGATGATCTCAGAATGAAAGAAGGTGAAAACATCACACAGTACAACACAAGAATAAAAGAGGTATTCAATGCTATATGAGGTGTTGGATCTACACTTGAAGATGAGATAGTGGTAAGTAAAATCTTAAGAACCATATTGCCTGTATATGCTATTAGAGTTTCTACTATTCAAGAAATGAGAGTAGTAGCAAACAATACAGTTACTCTTGATAGCCTAATTGGTAGACTGATTTCATTTGAGATGAATAACTTTGACAATAGTGTCTTACCAAGTTTAGAGTCTACATTTAAGTCTTCTATGAAAATAAGCAAATCCAACCATAGATGCTCATCTAGAAGGGACAGTGAAAGTGAAAGTGAAGAAGAAGATCTAGATGAAATAGAAGAACTTATGGCCAAAAGAATATAGAGAGGCAAAGGTAAATACAAAGGCAAGTTACCACTTGTATGATTTAACTGTAAAGAGATTGGACACTTTGTTGCAAGATGTCCTAACAGAAGAAAAGATAACAGAAGTGATGACAAATTTTTTGAGAAGAAATCTGATAGAGGTGATAACAAAGAATACAGAGGTTACCGACAATCAGAAAGAAAGGATACCCAAGACTACAAGGATAAAGGCAAGAAGGCTAGCTACCTAGCTTCTTGCAAAGATGAAGATACTAACACCGAACTGCATGATGACATCGAGATAGTATTTGTAGCTATGAAGGATGATTCAGATGAAGATGAAAGGTATGAAGAAACTGCACTCATATCTAAGGTTAGTATGTTGAATGATATCTAGATTATAGATAGTGGCTGCACTCACCATATGACCAGTGACAAAGAAAAATTTAATACTTTTGAGTATTATAATGGTGGTACAGTAAGAATGGGAAATGATACACCTTGTCCAGTT
>MU224733.1:34711-51136 GCA_018584345.1 Thuja plicata | reverse complement strand
CAGTTGCAAGTCATGTTGGTTATTTGAACATCGTAATAAGCTTTATAGTTTCATTTTCTAGATGTGTAAGTCAGAGGGGGCTTACAATAATAAATCATGTAATAATATATATTAATGCAAAGTAACAACTGAAGATAAATATCTAGACTAATCACTAACTAGGATGTCGTTGGTGATTACTCTGGATATTTATCTTCAGCTATTTTTTTTAACATTCCATATTGGTTAAAATTTTGACACACTTTGGTCAAAACCCTCACCAAGACTGGTCTACATATTGACCATTTTGTGTCAAAATTTAGCGTCGTGGGTTTGGCATCCTGGTTGGATGGCCAAACATTTTGATCGACATTGGTTGAACATTCGACACATAAACTTGGCAATTGCAATAGTCAATTTTGAAAAAGATTGGTGTAGAACATTCAGCCTTAACAATGATGTGTCACAATTTTGACTAGAAAAATAGTGACAAGACCATTTGTCAATCATTCCACCAATCTTGGTAGAAACTTCGACCAATTTTTTGTCAAAAATAGGTGCCAATTCTACTAGTGTTGGGAAAAGAAATTGAACAAGCAAATCACCTAATTTGGGGAAATTGAACAACACAAATTTTATTTTCAAATTTTTTGTGCTTTCTTAAAATAGGAATTTAAAATTGAACTTAAGCTTATCACTTAGTCTCACTAGAGGATTTTCTCTTCTTCCCAAGTAGAGGAATCAAAGACTCATCATGGGAGATTGAGTTTTGAGTGAAGTAGCTTAAGGGATTGAACTTGCTTGGCGTGTTTGTGGGAGAAAATGACATGGAATAGGAGAGTATGCTCTTCTTCTTTTGAAGAATCAGAAATCTAGACTCCTAAGCTTTCCAATCCTTTTCATTACTTTCAAAACATTAGAGGGCTTTCTGGTTGAGGAGAAAATCTCCCGGGATGACCCAAGTGAGGACAGGTTTACTCTAGCCCTTCCAACTCACTATAATCAATATGCTTCCTTGTAGGCTAAAACCTTGGAAGACGTAGTCATTTTTATTCCTAGAATTATGACATCATTCCTTGAACATGCTTGAGTGTGTGTAGAGTGGAGCCACTTGAATGTTTCTTGTGAGACTACACATATTTGAGTACTCATAAGGCTATACAACTCAATATTTCCTTGTAAAATTCTATGGGGGACAATTACGAACGGATGCCCAAAATTACAAAACACATGTATTCAAAACAAACCTGATCTATCTCCGAAAGGGTGATAATATTTGTGCAAGGAAAATAGTAATTTCCCCAAGATATTCATCATTTTGTGCCTTCACTTGCATTTGGAGTTGGCTAATACGACATCATGACTGGATCCATTGCATGCTTGGTGATGGTCATATTTTGATTAGCATTTGAGTATGTACCTGAGACTATGAGCAAAGATTTTCATTCTATGCTTAGAAACTAAGGAATAGGGAAAGTGTTTGATCACCCTTAACAAAAGAACATTGCTTGATGTGTCCAAAAGATTCACTAAAAAGATAACTCCAAAAACAAGAAATAATATTCATTCCCTAACATACATGTTTTTTACAACTCACTGGAAAAATCAGAAAACATCTGCTATCAGACAAATTTCACATATTTCAAGACAAATCTGACAAAAACATCAAAACCAATAGAAGCTTGTTTTTGGTCTATCAAAACTCACATCTAGTTGCACTTGCTCACATCTAGAATATTGTATCACTTTTGGTCATTTCTGACTCATTTGTAGGGAAATTTCTCATATCCAGGAATCAAAGCTCGCATTTGGTTTAGCTGAAGCTCACATCTGGTTTAGAAAAACCTTGTATTTAGGGTGTTGTATCTAGGACAGTGGGAACTTGAATGCATGTTTCTCAGAGAAATTTAGTACTTTTGGATACCCTTTTGGCTCTTTAGTCTGGTCCTATTGTTCTTGCTGGTCTACCTATTTTTGTTTCACACCTTAATTAGGAGTCTACCTTGCATGTCCTCTTGGACTCTCATAATTGGTCTCAAAACATGTGGTCTTTTCATTTATCAAAATCCTTTGACTCTCATCTCACTATCAGGTCATTCTAACCCTCTGACACTGAAGTCATTTTCTTCCACCAAACACAAACAAAATTTTACTCTAACACACTTACTTGGACAAATTGAGACTCTATTTGACACTATTGGAAAACTTTGACAAAGTTGAGGTCCAGTTTTCATAGTTAACACAAGACACAACAAGTATCTTGCTAACAAATCAGAAGTACCTCCTAGATTACTACAATTTCAACAAGGAGAGACATCTCATAATCCCCTATTAGATCGAGAATCACCCACAATGGGCGCTCCTCATCAAGAATGGAGTAGAGATTTTGAGGAATACAAAAATGAACAAAACCAACGAAATGAAGACAGTAGTAGCAAAGAAGAACTACATATCAACCATCCTTTGTTTGACTCGGATAGTGATGGAGACGTACTCAAAGAAGAGTACAATGGACTCAAACAAGTAGAAAATTCCAAAGGACATTGGAAAAGATTATTAGTGAAGACAAGGAGAAATAATTCCTACATCTAGCATCTCTTGGAGTCAAACTCCCTAAAGATTATGATGTCAAAAGACTTTAAAAAAAAAGAAGTACCAACACCTATTTATATTCTCACCAAACAATTGACCTTAATGCAAGCAGAACTTGCAACACTCAAGCAAGCAAAGGTCAAACCAACAAAAAATACTCTTTGGACCACATATGCCCATTTCCTTTTGACAAGAGTATCAACATGATTTCATTTCCTCCCAACATGGAAAGACCCAAATATGAAAAGTACATGGGAGAGACTGATCAACATGACCATGTGAGAGAGTTTTGTTCTCTAAGCATAGAGTACATGCATGAACCTACCTATCTGATGAGGCTATTTTCAGGAAGTTTAGGCAGAAATGCTATGGAGTGGTTCTCCAAAATCACACCAAGTGTGAAATCTTTTGAGGATTTAATACAATTTTTTGTCCAACATTACTCCTATAATATACAACATAACGTAACCATGATGGACCACAAAGCAAGGAACCAGTGAATCCTTTACACACTTTTTACAAAGGTGGAGGAAAATCTTTGCTAGGTATTCAAGAGCTATACCCGAATCAGAAAAGATGGAAATATTTATTAACAACTTGATACCTGAATTAAACTATACTTTGCAAATGAAAGATTCACCTAGCTTTGATAGGATGATCAAAAGTTCCATCCATATTGAAGAAGTCATGGTTAAGAAGGGAGAAATCACACTTCACAGTGATAACAAATTTACCAACTACAAAAACAAACCTAAGTGGTGGAAACAAAACAAGAATATTGTTAATGATGGAGTGGTAGACACATCCAATGCTAATCCTAAACCATCAGTGTTCAATCTAATGAACAACTTACAAGAAAACAAAGGATCCAAGGTAACAACCACAATACCAAAAGAAAACAATGAGAACAACAAGAATATACCATGGACTTCTTGACCTCAATGAACATTCACTCCTTTGGGAGAACCTCTTGAGACAATTTTGAAGACACTCTTGGATAACAAGGTTCTTACAATTCCAGATTCAAAACCATGGGAACTAGAAGTCAAACCAAGATGGTGGGATGACAATTCTTATTGTGTCTTTCATAAAAACAAGGGACACAAGACTACTAACTATGTTAAGCTTAAACACGTTATACAAGACCTTATTGAAGGAGGCAATATCAAGGTGGAAGTACATACCACTAATGAAGACCATACAATATTTAACAAACCATTCCCTAACTAAAAAAAGGGGGAATATTCTAAAGGAAAAGGAAACAAATTAAATTACACCTACTCCAATAACGATAATTTGATCAACATGTTGGACATTAAAAGTGAATTGATCAATGTGATCACTATTAGAGGTGCTAAAGACACATCTACCCAATCAAACATGGTGATTCAAAGACAAGCACAAGTCACGATCAAAGGAGCCCAATCCTCTTCCAAACAAGCAAAATCTTCCAAAGTACATGTTGTCACAATTCCCAAATAAGAAACATTTTCCAAAGTACATGTTGTTACAATTCCCAAACCAACAGCAACAAGACAAATAGTTACCATACCATCTGCAAACTATAAATTGGTGGATCAATTGCAGAGAACCTTAGCTCAAATTTTTGTATTTGAGTTACTAAAAATATCTTCAGTGCATAGGGAATTTCTTGAACAAGCCCTACATTCTGCAAATGTTCCAAAAGACATTGATGTAGACAAATTCCAGGCAATAGTTAATCATATCTCAGCTCCACATTACCTATCTTTTTTGGAAGAAGATGACAAATCATTGGCTCATTCGCATAACCAACCACTACACATTGAAGTCTTGATTCACAAATCCAATGTCTAATAAATAAATTGGGTCTTTTGGAACAAATCATTGATTCAAGAAGTAAGATAACTATAAAGGCTTATGATGAAGAAGAAAGATCATCTAAAGGGCTCATTGTTCTACCCATCAGAATAGGACCAATTGAACGAAATGTGATTTGTCAAGTTCTCGATCTACCATTGGCTGACAATATACTATTAGGGAGACCTCAGATCCATGAAATGCAAGTAGTACCATCTACTTACCACCAATGCATCAAATTTCCACATAATGGGGTGGAACTAACAATTCCTGTAGATGCCAGTTAAAATTGCAATAATGTTAAAGAAGATAGCATGGTTCCTCATAATAAGGAAGTCCCAAAAGAATACATACCTGAAAATACTAAAGACATGGTCATGAGAAGCTTTGGAAAGACATTAAAGCTTGAAGAAACTAGCATGGGAGAATACAAGCTAGACATGACTCCGTCAATGACAAAACTTCCTATGTCTCCAAGATCTTATGGGAAACCTTCATCATCTTTCACACCTACAACATCTAAAGAACCAGACATTCACAAAGCAACTAGTATGGTTAGAGCTTCTAATTCTCAAAATGATGAAAAAGAAGAAAAAATAGTCTTGGCTTGGATCTATAAAGGAGAACAGAAAGAAAATGAGGTAAAACATGTGGAGATATCCCCAGAAAAGTATGGTAAAGGATACGACCTTCTCAAAAAAATGGGATATAAAGGGAAGGGACCTTTAGGAGATAAAGTAAAAGGACTCATTGAACCTATACACATGGAATTAAAAAACACCAAAGACAAAATAGGATTAGGTTTCAATACTAATTCAGAAAATCCTACTTCAAGAGATGGTCCAACTTTGATGAAGACAGTGATAATGAAAATGAGATAGAACTTGAATCATGGACATGTGACAAATTATTACACATTGGTACTGACAATCCTGAATATCAAGGAGAATGATATATACCTACTTTTATAGCACAACAAGAGCCTTGGGTTCCTTTGTTATCACAAACTAATGTCAAAAGAGTAGATGAAACAACATAAGACTCTCCAACAATCTTGCATCTTGAATAAACTCATGAAGGAATACCCCAACAAAAAGATATACATCCTAACTGGGGGCAATTGGTCACAATTTCACATGTCCTAGACTTTCCACACTTTGATCTACAAATGGCTAATAGAGTACATCAGATAACTATTGCTGAGTTTCTAAATAGATTAGATGATGAGATAACAGACTCACATGATTATGAATGGGATCACTTGTCTGATGCTACCATGGACATTCAAGTATATGTGATTCATAAATTTACACCTCTATGGGAAAGAGGATAAATTTCTAACACTTCCTCTAACACTGTTCATGTTCCAGAATTAGATGAGATACCACTACCTAGGATTTTTGATGAAGATACTGGTGTTTTACTAGGTCTAGAGGACATTCTAAGACTACAAGCCATGAGTTCTATTTTGGTGAGAGAAGAAGAAGAAATATCAACTGATGAGTCACTAGATTTAGGTCTGCATATTACTAACAATGACCCTATTAATGACGATTTGACTCTTAATGATCTAAACGCTATAGAAGCTAACTTAACAGAACATGTCTTGTTAGTTAATAGTTGTGATGTTGACGCGATGTTGTCCTTACCAAGCTCTGAATCATTATCCTAAATAAACCCTGACCTTATTGATTTGACCAATTCAGATCCTACTCCTATTATGAACTTTTCCAATGACTACACTTTGGCTTGTTACCTGAATGCTTGTGAACCTTATCCTTCTTCCACCAATGCAAGGAGCGTGAACATGACAAAGGAGGATATCAACTTTCTTAGTCACAAATTGAAAAATAAAAAAGAAGAAAATAACTGATGGTGAAAACCATGTTGTGGTAGTATCAGATTATAAGAAAGTAAAAATAAAAGACGTATCTGATGGTGAAAACTCCCAGAGGTGCCAAAAGATGAGATTCTTGATATCCTCCTAGAGCACTTTCAAGAAAGATCTTCAGTTTTGATAGAACCGACACAACTAGGTAACTTGGGAACAAAAGAAGCTCCTTAATTTGTTCACCTGGAACAATCCTTATCAGAAGAGGAAAATATACAATTCACTAAGTTCCTAAAAGATAAAAAGATCAACTTTGCATTGTCTTACACAGATATGCCTGGACTTGATCCTGAATTAATAATATATCATTTATCTATAGCTCCTGGGATCAAACCTATGAAACAAAAATTAAGAAAGATGCATCATCATGTTGCATTACTAGTGAAAGCAGAGCTATAGAAGCTACTAAAAGCTAGATTCATTAGAGTCATCACTTACACAGGATGGATTTCTAATGTAGTACTAGTTTCTAAGGCGGTTAAATCTATCAGGATTTGCACAGAATTTAGAGACTTAAAAAAGGCATGTCCTAAAGATGATTTCCCATTGCCAAACATTGATATGATCATAGATCTAACAACAAGCTATTAGATATACTCACTCATGGATGGTTTCTTAGGCTACAACCAGATTAAGATTGCTCATGAAGACCAAGAAAAGACAACATTCACATGTGTATGGGGAACATTTTTCTCCAAAACACCATGCCATTTGGATTAAAGAATGCTGGTGCTACATACCAAAGAGCTATGACAACCATATTCCATGACATGATACATAAAAACATGGAGGATTACGTGGACGATACCTTAGATAGATAAAAAATAAGGACTACTCATATTGAAGACCTAAGAAAGATACTAGATCAAATGAAGCAATTTCAACTCAGGCTTAATCCAAAGAAGTGTGCCTTTGGAGTCCAATCAGGGAATCTCCTAGGGTTTATTGTATCAGCAAAAGGAATTGAGGTGGACCCTAAAAAAGTAAAGGCTATACTGGAAATGTCACCTCCACGCAATATTAGTCAAATGAGGATGCTACAAGGAATACTCCAATCCATCAGGAGATTTATGTCACAACTAGCAGACAGAGCACAACCTTTCATGAAACTGCTGCATAAAGGTGTTACCTTCAAATGGGATGAACATTGTGAATAAAACTTCAAGGAATTAAAGGATTACTTGGCTACTCCTCCCATTCTCATGGAACCTATTCATGGAAATCCATTACTCCTATATATCTCAGGTATGGCTACATCGCTGGGAGTATTGTTGGCGCAAGAAGATGAAAATAAAAAGGAAAGAGTAATATACTATATTAGCAAGACTCTGGTGTCTTATGAACTCAATTATAGTATAATTGAAAATTCTTGCTTAGCAGTTGTCTTTGCATCACAAAAATTGAGACATTATATGTTGTCACATACAATAAAGCTTATCGCAAAGATAGATCATCTTAAATATCTCTTAAATAAAACATCATTAACAAGAAGGCTAGAAAAGTGGGTCCTGATTCTAATTGAATTTGATATTGAGTACGTGGACTGAAGGACTATTAAAGGATAAGTCCTCATAGATCAATTAGCTGATTCACCCTTGCAATATTATGTACCTTTGATAATTGAATTTCCTGATGAAAAGATCATGCATTTAACTGAACATCCATGGAAGATGTATTTTGATGGATCTTTCATGCAAAAAGGATCTAGAGCAAGAGTTTTATTCATAACTCCTCAAGGCTAAAAAACACCTAAGGCATATAAATTAATGTTTCCATGCACAAATAACATTTCTGAATATGAAGCATTGGTAAATGGTTTTAAGTTGGCTATGGAATGGAAGATCATAGAGTTACATCTATATGGTGAGTCATAGCTCATTATTAACCAAGTAAATGGAGACTATCAGACCAAAGATGAGAAATTAATGCCTTACAAACAACTGGTTGAAGAATTGAAAAGTTACTTTGTCTTCGTCACATTTCAGCAAATACAAAGAATGGAAAACAAAGCTGCAAATGCTATGGCTACACTGGCATCCATGTTACAACTGGAAGAACATCAATTTCAATATGAATTCTTGGTGGAATAATTATCTTTTCCAACTTTTGATACACCTGAGTACCAGGTAATTTGTGCTTTAAACGCCCAAGACCAATCCCGATATGCAAAACTCATTTCCTATCTTACTGACTAAACTATTCCCAATGGCCTATCAAGGAAAGAAAAATGAGCCTTAATTAGGATAGTTTTGCATTATGTCATCATTAATAATAACTTATATAGATGAGGTCTCAACGGTATGCTTCTTAGGTGTTTAGAACAAGAAGAGTCGGATCACGCATTAAAAGAGGTTCACAAAGGTGTATGTGGATCACACTCCAATGGATTTTCACTAGCTAAAAAACTACTGAGAGTTGGTTACTATTGGACTACAATAGAAAAATATGCCATTATATTGTCCAAAAAATGTCACAAATTCCAAACACATGGAAATCCCATCCATGCTCCTGCTAGAGAACTCGTACCATTTATAACACATTGACCATTTCAGCAATGGGCCTTTGATTTGGTTTTGAAATTTTTTTCCTAATTCTTCAAGTGGACATAAGTACATCATTACGTGATGACATTAATCTTCCATTAGTATGAAAATAACACTTTCAGTCAGCATACACCAAAATACAGGACAAAGAGCAAACCAAAAATGAAGATACAAGAGATCACCGAAAATGGCCAAGTACAAAGAAAACCGATGACACAATTTTGTGTGTACACCGAAAATGAAATTCAGAAGGATAAAGAGGAACCTGGTAGAGGAACACAAAAAGTAGGTTATAGTGCAACCTAAGAGAACAATTAAAGAGTAAACTGAAAGGACAGTTCAAGTAGGAACACCGAGAATCAGTCTAACTGAATTTAGAGCATAACTGACCAACATGAACTGAAAGTCAATTGCAACCCGCAAAAAGTGGATATGACCTCCACATCAGATAAAATAGTTTTATTCTATTTATAGAATCTTGATTTGTTTTTAAAAGAATATCTTCAGGGACTATAAACATGAATGTAATTGCTTTAATCACTCTAACTGATTTAAGACACATAGACTAGGACATCAAGGTAAAGTTGTAAACCTGATCTTATAGTTAACATTGTTTTACGTGAAACTTGTTTAGGTCAATCTATCTTATAAATAGATGTTGTAACCATTCATTAGACATTTGTGTGAATAGATAAGAGAGGATGAATGAATCCTATGAGAACATCTATGGATCAAATTGAAAGTTTCAAGAACCAGAACAACAAAAGGTGAATTTGGTTATCAGAACCAAGAATAGAGGCTACCGAGAATCAGAGGTATTATTCAATCACATTAGGTGATATATTTATTCATGTAAACTTAAATGGATCTATAATCAACAATAGGAGATTGCATACACCAGGTCAAATTGTAATTTTCTTTCATTCTAACAAGTGAAGCAAAGTGTAAAAATCTTTTCAAGGAAGGTGGATTTAACAGTCCAACTATAAATCTCTTAATCGAGTGCACACTCAACAGTGTTGCTAAAGCTCTTAACCGAGTAGACTTTAACAAGTCTCCATAGATACTCTTAACTAGGTAGATTATCAGAAGTGATCAAATTGAAATCCATAACCGGCCCCTTCCAATCTACAGACAGTGAAGATTTTGTGGGTGCCATCCCCACCGCCGTTTTTACTTTCTCATAGGAGTTTTCTGTGATATCATATCTTGTGTTATGTGTCAATTACTTTCATGAATGCTTCTATGAATTTTCACATGTTTGATTAATTTTATGAATTGAAATATCTTGCATCAAGATAGTACAGAACAAATGTTTGCATAAACATTTGATAACTTAAAGGATAAAGGTTAAAAGGATACAAGAGTTTTAGAGGTACTGATTCACCCCTCCTCTCTCAGTACACACTTCCCATTAATTCCAAAAATTGGTATTCGAGCTAAGTCTCTTCTTTAGAAAAACTTAAAGGCTTAAGAGAAAAGATCATACAATGGAGAAGTACAGAATTGACAAAATTATTGAGAATAAGAAGCTAGAAATTTAGATCTTCTATGAGAAGTATAAAGAAGCTAGAATCAATATGAGACAACTGTTAGATGAAATAAATATTATGGAGTCTCACTATAATGAAACAGATTACCATGAGGAAGAGATACCAAAATTCTTTGAGTCTTTAGAATCAACTACAAGAAAAGCATCAGACACATCAGAAGAAAGCATCACAAGCCTAAAGGAAATCAATCAACATCTGGCTAAACAAGTGAAATCTTTGCAAATCGTTCAAGAGACACAGATGGTAAGAATGATTGATGTCATGAACAATGGGAGACAAGTAGAGAAAGAAATAACACTAGCTATTGATTATAGAAGGAATATTACTAAAAAACTACAAGAAAAAGAATCTGACATACAAAGATTGATAGAACTTCATCATGAAGTTACAAACCAGATTGTTCTTATGAGTCAAGAGGCAAATAGAATGAATGTTGAACTCATTGAAAGAATAGAAGCTATCGGTGAGCTAAGGGATGAAAATTAAAATTTGAAACATGAAATAAGAATTCAACAACAACATAATGAAACTATAAAGAAAGCTAAAGAAGGAAATAAAAGAATGGAGGATTTTCTTGATGGACAATGAAGAATCAGCAACATAAGCAGTCTAGGATTTTCTGAGAATGGAGAATCACCCAATCAAGTTGATCCAAAGAATGTATATAAACATCCAAGACCAAGAAAGCTGACATGTAATCCCTATGGAAAGAAAGGCCACACATCAAATGTATGCAGAGGAAAAATAAAAGGTATTCCTAATTCTACATCTTCATTCATAGGATTTTGTTATAAATGTAACAAGAAAGGACATAAAGCATATGAATGTAAGTCTGAGATGAATCAACCTAAAAAGGAAACCTACATGGAAAAATACTGTCCTACTTGAAAAATGAATGGGCACACAACTCTTGAATGCTGGAAAAAGAAAAGGCAAGCATGGAAACCTAAAGGTCAAGAAACTCCCTATCAGCCGAAAAGAGCTAGTTACCAGTATGTATGGGATTACAACACTTGAATAAATTGTACAACATGTGGAAGAATTGGTCATGAGACATGTAACTGATTGAATGTTTGAAGATGTTAAGTTGATCACCGAAATGTGGAAAGATAGTGCAAGACATTAAAACAGTTAATGGATTGTATTGTCATTGATTTCAACTTGATATAATCTAATCGGTTATAATCAAAGAGCCAAAGACTTCAGAGAATCAGAGAGATAAATATTATGCTTTTTGTAATGCATAAAAGACAAGCATTCACATTGTGACTTCAAACACCAACGGTCAGTAGAACCCAATGGATAGAGATCACTGATAGTCAAGTCACAGTGTTTCCCGAGCAAGAACACCGATGAGCATTACCGACGAGCAGAATCACAAGGAAAACTGATGGCAAGAAACATAGTGAAAACTAATGAAGAAGCCTGAGGAGAACTGGAGTGTTGACCAATGATATCAGAGAGTTAAATCAAAATTAACATGAGTTCAAAAAGGACAAAATATCTAGCTAGCAGAGCTATATATAGACTTAACTAGTCATTATCTTTGTTTTCATCAACAAGATAAAGCTAGAGATAAGTAATTGATTTAAAGTTGTTTTGTCCAATTGGCAAGAAGATCTCTACGAGATAAAATGAGAGTTTTTCTTTAAATCTGATTGGCGATAATTGTGGATCACACCAAGATCAAGAACCTAATAACGGTGATATCATGTCTATAAAGAGACAACTCAATTTATTATGAATGGTGTGGGGAGAAGAATAAAAAGAGGATGCTGAAGAGAAACTGATGAAGAGAAACTTCATACAGTCCTAATCAACAAGCTGAGGAAAGAGCTAAAGTTTTTTGCAGACACCGAGAAATAGAGCACAACATCACCGAGTAGAATCAAAGTGGAGCAAAGGTATAAACAAAGTTATATTGATCAGAATAGTTTTGTGAGATTACAATAGATCTAAAAATCTGCAAGTATAAGTTGTATGTGAACAGATCATATTGTTTCAGTTTAACCATTGATTCAAAAATTCTCTTAACCGAGCGAGATTTAAAGATCCTTTCTATATTGAGATACATCCAATGGAGTATCAAAAAGTTTTTTCATGAAGATAGCATAAGATGCTACATACCTATTGACAGGCCAAGTGAGTGTTTGATCAAGGATGGTAGCATAGAGATGCCTGATATCAAGTGACAGACTAAAAATTTAAATTCTTTAACAAGGTCACACCTAATAGTGTATTTGTAATCTTTTATAGGGTTGGCTCTTCACCAAGCTCACTTCAGAAGAGTGAAGATTTTGGGTTACCGGTCCTAAGTGGTTTTTCCCTTAACAAGGTTTCCACGTTAAAATCTATGTATCAATTTGTTTATGAGTCATTACTTCAGTGTTTTGCATTACACTTAACTTAATTAGATTGATCAGTATACTCTAGATAATTTACTGTCTATTGGTAAATTAATAGACTGCTATTTGGTAAACATATAGTAGAAGGTTTTACAAAGCATTCCGAGCAGTAGTAAATTGATATAAGTAACTGGAGGCATTCATCATATAGGACTGGAGATAACTAGAGGTATAATATTGTGGTACAAAGTTTAAGGGTTGATTATTGGAATATTTTTTAGGCCACTGATCCACCCCCCCCCTCTCAGTTATTACTAACAATTGGTATCAGAGCTTGTGTGCTTAGAAAGGGAGTTTAACAGTTCAAGCAAAAGATCACAATATGAACAGATGAGATGTGCCCAAGTTGAACAAAGACAAATTTGCATCATGACAAAGCGGAATAAAAATCCACCTATCAGGTATTGGCATTGATGTTACTCAATACCTTAATACTGAATATGTGTTTCCTAAAGGACCTCATACTCTTGAGCAATTAAGAGAAAAGCATGAGCATAATTGCATGATGATAGAACTTACCTCATCACTCTCCGATGTCAAAAAATGCACCTCTGCTTGAAGCAAATATGGGATAAGTTGAAGCTGGTACATGGAGGAGATGTCAATGTACTAAGATCCAAGACAGGAATCCTAAAAGGGAGGTTTGATGACCTAAGAATGAAAGGAGAGAACATCACTCAGTATAGCTACAGAATCAAAGAGGTAGTCAATGCTATCTAAGGAGTTGGAAGTGTACTTGAAGAAGAGACAGTGGTAAGAAAAATATTAAGAACCTTATTGCCTATTTATGCTATTAGAGTTTCTTCTATTCAAGAAATGAGAGCAATTACAAACAATACAATTACTCTAGATAGTCTGATTGGTAAACTGATTTCATTTGAGATGAATAACTTTGACAATAGTGTCATACCATCTAGATAATCTGCATTCAAATCTTCATTGAAAAAAAGAAATTCAAGTCATAGACATGCTGTTAGAAATGATAGTGACAGTGATAATGAGGATCAAGGACTTGATGAGATTGAAGCACTAATGGCTAGAAGATTGCAGAGAGGAAAAGGTAGATACAAAGTTAAACAACCACTTGTATGTTTCAATTGTAAAGAGGTTGGACACTTTGTTGCAAGATGTCCAAATAGAAGAAAAGATGACAGAGGAAATGACAAATCACATGAGAAGAAGTTTGATAAAAGTGATAATAAATATTACCAAAGCAACTGACAATCTGATAAGAGAGATAATCGAGACTAAAAGGACAAAGGGAAGACATCTTGTTACTTAGCAGAGAACAAAGTTGATAACACTGACACCGAATTAGAAGAAGACATTGAGATGGTATTTGTAGCCATGAAGGATGATTCAGGTGAAGATGAAGAAAGGTATGTAGAAACTGTACTCATATCTAAAGTTAGTAAAAATTATGTTTGGATCATCAATAGTGGCTGCACTCACCATATGACTGGTGATAGACAAAAGTTTGATACTTTTGAATACTATAATGGTGGTTCAGTGAGAATGGGAAATGATAGACCTTGTCCAGTTGAAGGTAAAGGGACTATAATGTTGAATAACCTGATAAAATGTGAAAATTCCTACTGGGTTAAGGGACTAAATTACAATTTGTTAAGTGTTTCACAGCTAAACAATTAAGGTCAAAAAGTAGTATTCGAAAATAAGAAGGCAAATATCTACAATGAATCAAGAAGGTTTATTGGTACCGGTGAGTAGACAAAAGGTAACCTTTTCTATCTTGATGACACTAACACCACTTGTTTGATGGATAGAAATGAAGGCATATCGTTGTGGCACAAAAGGTTGCGTCATGTGAACTTTGACAAAATGATAAAGATAAGAAAAAAAAAGTAATGTCAGAGGCTTACTGACAATGACTAAGCCCGAGCATATCATGTGCAAGAATTGTCAAAAAGGTAAGATGACAAGGTCTAGTTTCAAGAGTAAAACCCATACATCTAATACAATTCTAGAATTAGTCCATATAGATCTATGTGGACCCATGAGGACAAAGAGCTACTATGGAGATAGGTATTTTATTCTCTTTGTTGATGATTTTTCTAGAATGATGACAGTCATGTTTTTAAAAGATAAATCAGAAGCATTTAAGATGTTTAAATGGTATAAAGAAATGATAGAAAAACAAAGTGAAAAGAAATTGAAATGCTTAAGGTCATATAGAGGAGGGTAATTTACTTCTAAATAATTCACTTACTATTGCAATGAGCATGGAATTAAAAGACAGTTTCTGCACCAAGGACACCACAACAAAATGATATTGTTGAGAGGAGAAACAGATCAATTGTTGACTGTGTAAGAACATTGATGATTGAGAAAAGCATCAATCAAAATTTCTAGACGGAAGCTATCAGTGCTGCTTTCTATGCATTAAACATATTACAATTGAGGAAGGACAAAAAGAAGACACCCTATGAGCTTTGGTATGGTCATACGCCCAATGTAAGTTACTTTAGAATCTTTGGTAGTCAATTTTATATTTTGAAGGATGAAAGAAATGGAAAAATTGACTACAAAAGTGAAGAAGGTATCTTTCTAGGGTACTCAACCAAAAGCAAGGCCTATAAGTGTCTTAACAAGTCATCTAACAAAATAATTGAAAGTGCAAATGTGAAAATAGATGAATTTGCAGAAAATAATGATAAGGAAAGTAGAAGAGAACCGGAGGACTATAATAGGTTTGTTTATACATAACCTGACACTCTAACCGAGAAATAGTGTGTTGTTCTTGAGAATAAGAACATTGCAACCAAGCATCAAGTTGCAATTACCAAAAATTAGGATAATCCTCAAGATGATGTTCCAAACAATGAAGATGAAAATGAAAATGAAGGTGAAGAAGATGATCAGAATGATGAACAAAGAGCTGAACCAAAACTTTCCAAGTATGTTAGACATCATCCACATAATCAAATCATAGGAGACAAGAAGCCTAGAACAAGAAGAATTAAGTCACTAAACACCATATGTTTACTTTGTGATTTTGAGCCTAAATCTGTTAACACTGCACTTGAGAATGAAGAATGGGTCAGTGCAATGAATGAAGAAATACAAAAGATTGAGAAGAACAATACATGGAAACTAGTACCATGACCAGATGACAAGAATTTCATTGGTACCAAATGGATATTCAGATACAAGCTGAATGAGAATGGAGAAGTCACAAGAAACAAAGCAAGGTTAGTATGCAAGGGATATGCAAAAGAAAGAATTGATTATGGAGAAACATTTGCACCCATTTCTAGACTAGAAGGAGTCAGAATCATACTTTCTTATGTTGCATATAAAGGATTCAAGGTATACCAGATGGATGTCAAACCTGCATTCCTAAATAGAATACTAGAAGAAGAGGTATACATTGAACAACCAGAAGGGTTTGTTGATCTAGACAAGAGAAACATGGTATGTAGACTACATAAAGCCTTGTATGGATTGAAACAAGCACTAAGAGCCTGGTATGAAAGACTTCACTCATATCTCATTAGCATAAAATTTGTTAGAACAAGTGAAAATAGCAATCTATACTTAAAAGAAGATACCGATGGTAATATTATGATTGCTGAAATTTTTGTTGATGATATCATTTTTGGGGG
>MU224733.1:0-31319 GCA_018584345.1 Thuja plicata | reverse complement strand
AATTCCCCCCCCCCCCCCCCCCCCCCCTCTCAGTTATTACTAACAATTGGTATCAGAGCTTGTGTGCTTAGAAACGAAGGTTTCAAGACCTAAGTCAAGATCACAAGATGAACAAATGAGATGTGCCCAAGTTGAACAAAGACAACTTTGCTTCATGGAAAAGAAGGATAAGACTCCACTTATCAGGTATTGGTAATGATGCTACTCAATTCCTATATATTGAATATGTGTTTCCCACAAGAGTATTGACAGTAGATCAATTGAGAGAGAAGCATGAGCACAACTGCATGGTCATAGAGCTTTCTTCCTCACTCTTTGATTTTGAATTTGAAGATGTCAAAGATTGCAAAATTGCAAAGAAGATGTGGGACAAATTGAAGCTTGTACATGAAGGTGATACAAATGTTCTAAGAGCCAAGGCAGAAAGCCTTAGAGCAAAGTTTCATGATCTCAGAATGCAAGAAGCAGAAAACATCACATAGTACAGCACAATAATCAAAGTAGTCAATGATATACAAGAAGTTGGAGGTACACTTGAAGAGGAGAAAGTGGTAAGTAAAATCTTAAGAACCTTACTGCCTGTATATGCTATTAGAATTTCTTCCATTCAAGAAATGAGAGCAGTAGAAAACAATACAGTTACTCTTGATAGTTTAATTGGTAGACTAATTTCATTTGAGATGAATAACTTTGATAATAGTGTCTTACAAAACTTAGAGTCTACATTTAAGCCTTCTATGAGAATAAGAAAATCAAGTCATAGACACACATCTAGAAGAGATAGTGAAAGTGAAAGTGAAGAAGAATATCTAGATGAAATTGAAGCACTTATGGCTAGAAGAATGCAGAGAGGCAAAGGTAAATACAAAGGCAAGTTACCACTTGTATGTTTTAATTGTAAAGAGATTGGACACTTTGCTGCAAGATGTCCTAATAGAAGAAAAGATGACAGAGTTAATGACAGATCTTTTGAGAATAAATCTGACAAAGGTGATAACAAGGATTATAAAAGTTACCAACAATCATAAAGAAGAGATACCCAAGAATACAAGGACAAAGGCAAGAAAGCCAGCTGCTTGCAAAGATGAAGATACTAACACCGAACCTAATGAAGACATCGAGATGGTGTTTATGGTTGTGAAAGATGATTCAGATGAAGATGAAAGGTATTTAGAATCTACACTCATATCTAAGGTTAGCAAGAACGACATGTGGATTATAGATAGTGGCTACACTAACCATATGACCACTGACAAAGAAAAGTTTAACACTTTTGAGTATTATAATGGTGGTACAATAAGAATGGGTAATGATACACCTTGTCCAGATGAAGGTAAAGGAACTACAATGTTGAATAACCTGATTAAATGTGAAAATGTTTATTGGGTAAAAGGATTGAATTATAATCTATTGAGTTTTTCTGAGCTAAATAATTCAGGCCACAGAGTAGCATTTGAGAATAATAAGGCAAAGATCTTTAATGAATCAGGAAGATTGATTGGTACTGGTGAACGGACTAAAGGTAACTTATTCTATCTAAATGCTACTAACACCACTTGCTTAATGACTAGAAATGAAGACATATGGCTGTGGCACAAAATATTGTGAAGTGAATTTTGACAACATGATAAAAATAAGCAGAAGGAGAAATGTAAGAGGCTTACCGACGATGACAAAGCCAAACAACATCATGTGCAAGAATTGTCAAAAAGGTAAGATGACAAAGTCTACTTTCAAAAGTAAAACCCATACATCTGATGATATTCTAGAATTAGTCCATACTGATCTATGTGGACCAATCAGGAAAAATATTTATTATGGAGATAGATATTTTATTCTCTTTGTTGATGATTACTCTAGAATGATGACAGTTATGTTTCTAAAAGATAAATTTGAAGCATTCAAGATGTTTAAATGGTATAAGGCTATGGTAGAGAAACAAAGTGGTAAGGATATGAAATTTTTGAGATCAGATAGAGGAGGAGAGTTTATATCAGATGAATTCACTAACTTCTACAATGAGATTATTGAGAGAAGGAACAGATCCATAGTTGATTGTGCTAGAAAACTGATGATAAAGAAAGGCATCACCCAAATCTTCTGGAGGGAAGCTTTCAGTACTTTTGTCTACACATTTAACATAGTACAATTGAAGAAGGACATAAAGAAGACACCCTATGAGCTATGGTATGGTAAAACACCCAATATAAGTTACTTAAAAATATTTGGTATTCAATGTTATATCTTAAAGGATGATAGAAATGGAAAGCTTGACGCCAAAAGTGATGAAGGTATCTTTCTAGGGTATTCCACCAAAAGCAAGGCTTATAAATTTCTTATTAAGGCCTCTAACAAAATTATTGAAAGTGCAAATAAAAAGATAGATGAATTTGAAGAAAAGAATGAACTGGAAAGCACAAAAGAACCAGAGGACTACAACAAGTTTGTATATTGTGAAGAAGCCAACATTCTTCCCAAGTAACAGTGCTTAATTCTTGAGCAACAAAATGTTGTAACAGACGGTTAGGATACAAATACCGACGGGCAGGATAATGATCAAGATAATGTTCAAGGTGATGAAGAACAGATTGAAGGACAAAATTATGATCAAGTTGATATACAAAGAGCTGTACATGTACTTGCAAGATATGTAAGAAGGAACCATCCAGAGATCCAGATCATAGGAGATAAGAAAGATGGTACAAGAACAAGAAGTAAGTCTTTAAGCTCAAGTTGTTTAATTTTTGAGTTTGAACCAAAATCTTTCAATGTTGCACTTGATAATGAAGAATGGATAAGTGCTATGAATTATGAGATTGAGGAGATTGAAAAGAACAAGACATGGTCACTTGTGCCAAGACTAGATGACAAGAATGTCATCGGTACTAAATGGATATTGAGGAATAAGCTAAATGAGAATGGAGATGTCACAAGAAACAAAGCAAGACTAGTATGCAAGGGGTATGCACAAGAGAAAGGTATTGACTATGGAGAAACCTTTGCACCCATTTCTAGGCTAGGTGTAAGAATACTACTTTCTTATGCTACATACAAAGGATTCAAGGTATACTAGATGGATGTCAAGTCAGTATTCCTAAATGGAATACTTGAAGAAGAGGTATACATTGAGCAACCAAAAGGGTTTGTAGATCCAGACAAGAGAAACATGGTATGTAGGCTTTATAAATCCTTGTATGGATTAAAAAAAACTCCTAGAGACTGGTATGAATGACTTCATTCCTATCTTATAAGTATTAGATTTGTAAGGACTAGTGAAAATAGTAATCTTTATTTGAAGGAAGATACTGATGCTAACACTTTGATTGCTGAAATATTTGTTGATGACATCATATTTGGAGGCAATGATATGCTATGCAAATCATTTTCTAATGAGATGAGAAAAGAGTTTGAGATGTCTATGTTTGGAGAGATCAAGTTCTTTCTTGGTCTATAGATCATTCAAAAAAGTGAAGGTATTTTCATTACAAAGTCCAAATACATTAAAGAGGTCTTGAAAATATTCAAGATGGAAGATTCCAAACTAGTTGGAACACTGATGGATACTGGATGTAAGTTGACAAAGGAGGACAAGACAACATAGGTAAATTAGACTTTGTATAGATCAATGATTGGAAAACTCATGTATGTTGTACACACTAGACCAGATATTGCACATGCAGTAGGAATTGTTGCTATATTTTCTGCTAACCCCAGGGAATCACATATGACTGTTGTGAAAAGAATTTTAAGATATCTAAAGAATACCAAGGAATATGGCTTAAGGTATAGAAGAGAAGGCAAATTTGAACTTAAGGTGTTTACCGACGCTGATTGGGCTGGAAATCTTGATGACCGTAAGAGCACAAATGGAGGAGCATTCTTTATGGGTGACAGACTTGTCACATGGATTAGCAAGAAGCAAGGATGCATCTCTAAGTCTACTGTAGAAGTAGAGTATGTTGATGCTGATACAAATTGCTCAAATATTGCATGGATCAAATAGTTACTGGAAGGTATGCATATGAAGATCCTAGAACCAGTGATTATCTATTGTGATAACACTAGTGCAATAAACATTTCCAAGAATCCAGTCATGCATGCTAAGACAAAATACATTTCTATCAAATATCATTATTTGAGAGAACAATTTCAAGCAACAGAAGTGACACTTGAGTATGTGAAATTCAAAGAACAATTAGCTGATATCTTCACCAAGCCACTGCCCAAGGATACATTTCAGTACTTGACAAAGAGACAAGGGGTTAGACCCTTGTCTACCAGTTAGTAAAATGATTGAAGGCTGCATCAGCCTACATATTATCAGAATATTAGTAATGTTGATGCAAGCAAAGAGATGATCTTCAAAGATACATCTATATATAGATAGGTATATATCTTCACCGAGCACCAGAGCATATTGCTGATGGATAATGGAAATTCAAGGAATACATTATGGATGGAGAGAAATTATTGTTTGACATGAATGTCAGGTATTTGTAAGATATTTTTTTGGCATTGTTGTCAAAGAGAGAGAAATTATCCATATTATCAGATCTTTTTGGAAAGGGAAAGAGATTATCCATTATCACATTACTCCAATGGGGAGAGATTATATCTTTAGGGAGAGAAATTGTATGGAAAGATTATACAAAGGGAGAGTTGCTGACAAAAGAAAAAGACATCAAAAGAGAAAGAACAGTCAGGGGAGAGAAATTGACACAAGGAAGGAACACAACACATCAGAATACAGAGAGCTGCAAGAATCAAATCTAAGCTAAAATAGAGCTTACCGATGGTCAGACCTTTATCGGTTATCAAAACAAAAAGATTAGTAGTTTTATGAATCTCAACTATTATATTTCATATTGTATTAGAAATAGTATAGTGTGATAATATAGTATGTTTCCATCAATGCCAAAGGGAGAGATTGATGACATGTAATTGATTGAATGTTTGATAATATTAAGTTGAATATAATGTAAGGCATTAAATTAGTTAATTTATTGTATTTTCATTGATGTCAACTTGATATCATTTGTACGGTCATATACATAATTCCAAAGACTTCAGAGAATCAAAGGAACAAAGGTTATGCTTTCAACAATGCATAAAAGTCAATTATTCACTAAGTGAAAAACACCACCGACAAAGTGCACACTGAAAGACAGAGCAAAGAAGAATAGTCATAGTGATACTTGACGATCAGAAGTATAGTGTTTCCTGACAAAGAAAGACCACAGGATGCCTGACAAGCAAATTCAAAAGGTTTCCCGATGAGCTAAAGACAGTGTTTCCCAAAGAGTAAAATTTCAATGATTCCCGATGGATGGAGATCACGAAGCTAACTAGAGTCTCATAGACGAAACTATCAATTGTCACTGACAACTAACTGCAATGGTGACCGACGGAACAGAGAGTTTAGAAAATGATAAAATATCTAGCTGGCAGAGCTAAAGATAGACTTAACTAGTTGTCTACTTTGTTTTACTCGACCAGAGATAAGTGATTGATTTAAAGATGATTTGTACAATTGGCAAGAAGATATCTACGAGACAAATCAGGAGTTATGCTTTAAATCTATTTGGCTAGATTGTTTTTCATGCCAAAAATCAAGAATCAAGAATCAAGAAACAATGAATATCATGTCTATATAAGAGACAAGCTTAATTCATTTACGAATGGGATTAAGGTGAGTGAACAGAAAGAGGATGTTGAAGAGAAACTGATGAAGAACAACTTCATGCAGTCCTGATCAAACAAGCTGAAGGAAGAGCAAAGGAATTCTATAGACACCGACGAACAATGAGCACAACATCATAGAGAAGAAAGTATGGAGCACAAGGATTGATTTGATACATTGGAGAGAGATGTTATGTACTTAAATAGATCTAAAAATCCGTAATTCAAAGTTGCAATATGAACAAGTCATAGTGTTTTAGTTTAACCATTGAAGCATCAAGTCTCTTAACCGAGTAGGACTTAACAGTATTCTATATATTGAGGTACATCTCAAGGAGTGCCAAAAATGTTGATTCATGAAAGTAGCATTAGACTTTCCTTATACCTATTGACACTCTAAGAAAGAGGCTGATTCAAGGATGGTAGCAATAGATGCCCGATACTAAGTGACAACCTATATTATAAAATCCTTTAACAAGGTCGCACTTAACAGTGTTTTTGTACCCTTTAACAGGGTTGTCAAAGACTTCAGAGAATTAGAGAGATAAAGATTATGATTTTTGTAATGCATAAAAGACAAGCATTCATATTGTGACTTCAAACACTGACGGTCAGTAGAACTCGACAGATAGAGATTAGTGACAGTCAAGTCACAGTGTTTCCCAAGAAAGAACACTGACGAGCATTACCAATGAGAAGAATCATAAGGAAAACTGACGGCCAGAAACATAGTGCAAACTGATGGAGAAGCTCGAGGAGAACTGGAGTGTTGACCAACACTATCAGGGAGTTAAACCAAAATTAACTTGAGTTTAGAAAAGACAAAATATCTTGCTGGCAGATCTATATATAGACTTAACTAGTCATTATCTTTTTTTTCATCAACAAGATAAAGCTAGAGATAAGTAATTGATTTAAAGCTATTTTGTCTATTTGGCAAGAAGATCTATATGAGATAAAAAAAGAGTTTTTCTTTAAATCTAATTGGCGATAATTTTGGATCACACCAAGATCAAGAACCTAATAATGTTGATATCATGTCTATAAAGAGACAACTCAATTCATTATGAATGGTGTGGGGAGAAGAATAAAAAGAGGATGCTGAAGAGAAACTAATGAAGAGCAACTTCATACAGTCTTGATCAACAAGTTGAGGAAAGAGCTAAAGTTTTCTGTGGACACTGAGAAACAAAGCACAACATCACCCAGCATAATAAAAGTGGAGAAAAGGTATAAACAAAGTTATATTGATCAGAATAGTTTTGTGAGATTACAATAGATATAAAAATATGCAAGTATAAGTTGTATGTGAATAGATCATATTGTTTCAGTTTAACCATTGATTTAGAAATTCTCTTAACCGAGAGGGATTTAAAGATACTTTCCATATTGAGATATATCCAATGGAGTGTCAAAAATTTTGTTCATGAAGATATCATGAGATGCCCGATACCTATTGACAGGCCAAGTGAGTGTTTGATCAAGGATGGTAGCATAGAGATGTCTGATATCAAGTGACAGACTAAACTTTTAAATCCTCTAACAAGGTCACACCTAACAGTGTGTTTGTAACCTTTAATAGGGTTGGCTCTTCACCAAGCTCACTTCAGAAGAGTGAAAATTTTGGGTTACCGGTCCCAAGTGGTTTTTCCCTTAACAGGGTTTCCACGTTAAAATCCATCTGTCAAAGTGTTTATGAGTCATTAATTTAGTTTTTTGCATTACACTTAACTTAATTGGATTGATCGGTATACTCTAGATAATTTACTGTCTATCAGTAAATTAACAGACTGCTATTCGGTAAACATACAGTAGAAGGTTTTACAAACCATTCCAAGCAGTAGTAAGTTGATATAAGTAATTGGAGGCATTCATCTTATAGGAGTGAAGATAACTAGAGGTATAATATTGTGGTACAAATTTCAAGGGTTTATTATTAGAATATTTTTGAGGCCATTGATTCACCTCCCCCCTCTCAGTTATTACTAAGATGTCACATTGCTACAAACTATATGAGATAGTGGACTACAAAGTCTAGGGGCTAGACTAACCCCGAAATGACATGCTTACACTCTCATAAAGTTTGTCATCTCAAGAAAGACTGCAAAGACCGAATGATAGAGACCAACACATTTCCCAATGGAAACACCATTGAAGACATCAGAAGAGCAAGAGACAAAATGTGGAGAAGAGCTTCAAAAAATGATGAAGCTAGACCGAGCAATGCAAATGGTGACACCCCATCCAATGGATCTAGTGACATCACCACCCCCACCTAAGAAGAACAAGTATGGAACTTCATTACATTATGTATATTTTACATCAGTTCCATAATATGTTGATGAAATGCAAGATTAGTGTAAGTATAAGATGCATCATAATATTACTTGTTACAATCTATGATAACTATGCTATTGGGTAATACATACCAAAATCCATTGGTATACACTAAAAGATAAAACTTCCTACACTTACTGAGAAGCATCGGTTAAACATAAGAAAGCAAAGTTACTAGTGTAAACCGAGACTTGTCGGTAATCAAGCAAAGTGAACAAGTTGTTTGCAACACTGTAACCCATCGGTAAAAGAAAAGAGTTGAAAAATCACCCTAAAATGTCACATTGTCACTGAAGAGAAGTTAATGGTCAAACCAACAAACTCCATCTTCAAACACTAAGGAGTTGTTGAGCATTAATGACTCACTTTTTAGGGAAAACAACTATAAAAAGGTGACAAAAGGGTATCATTGTTCACCACTACCAGAGCAGAGCGACAAGAGCGAATTTTGTGCAAACAACGATAGGATCACAGAGAAACTACAACTCGACACAGATCACTCCTAATAGATCAGAAATCACTACTAGTGTAAAAAAATAAGTTCTACGAAAACTGACAACTCTATTTTATACATTTCTCAGAAAGCCCTAAAATTAAAAAAATGGCCACGACTTCAAAGACCACCAAATTGAAGAACACCAAGAAGGATAAGGTTAAGATCATCAATAATTCTTCATGTGAGGAACCACACTACAATATTTAGCTTGAGGTTGCCTCACAACCCAACAATGCTAGAGCATGCTCACTAATACCAGCTAGGGTTTTACTCGTCGAAGATGTGCGAGCCTACATCCACTGCAAAATTACAGAAATCAGTGATGTAGAGGTAGAACAAGCTTACAAGAAGTTGTGTAATGAAGATGGATCCTTAAAAGATGAACACAAACACATTCAGGTGAAAGGGATCACTAATGCCCTATTGTTCCCAAAGGCATTCAAAACTGATAGGATTCGGTTAGTACTGAGCCAAATGCACAATCACAAACTATGGCTGGATGAACCAAAGATGATAACCTGAGATGTTATCCATGTATTCACTGGTTACCCTATAACCGAAAAGGTAAAAGAATTAAAGCACCCAATCAAGGCTGAGATTGAAAAGAACACAGGAGCCAAATGGGATGGCAGAGGATTGAAGATATCCACTATTATCGATGATGAGATGAAATTCAGAGCATGTGTCCTAGGCTACAAATTCTTTCAAGCCAGTAGGATGAACAACATAGCATCTGGTGCAGTGGACATAGCACACAACATTGTGAAGAAGGGAACTCAGTTGGATTTATCTGAACTTCTACTAAACTAGTTAGAAGAAAATTTGAAGACTATAATAAATGCTAAGACAAATACATGTAAGTTTGGATCACTTATCATGTGCATTTTCTTCTACTTTCAAGTAATTTTTCCATCAGTAGGAGATGTAAAGTGGGATACTACAAAACCGGTCACCATGCAAATCAATGAATACATAACATCATTGGGAGAAAACTTTGAAACAGTCATGGATGAATAATTTATAGTATTCAAGGACCGAATGCAGAAGAGGGTAAGGATCCCTGAGTAACTCATTAAGAAGTTCAAAGATGAAATATGTTTCATGGTTGATATAGACCACACTTATATCAAGCCTGTTGTACCAAGGAAAGAATGGCTACAACCATTAGAATATGAGATAAATATTGATCAAGCATCTAAAGAAATTGATGCATTGTTAAATGAACCATTAGATAAGAAACAACCTAAGTTTGGAACTTATGAGGAGGCCAAATCAAGAATACAATCTAGCCAAGTTGTAAAGAAAATTGTCAGGAAAAAGGATAAAATGGTCAAGAACCTCAAAAAAATATTGTCGGCAACAGAAGAAGAAATCGAATAGGAAGAAGAACCTAACAAGGAGGAAGAGACCGAAGGCCATTCACCCATTGGTGAAGCTGCAGAAAAGAATGACTTCAAGGCCACAGAGTCAGATTCACCATCTCCTCCACAAGCAAAGAAGCCAAGAACCATAGCTACTTCTAGGACAAGAAGCCAAACAACAAAGGACTCAACTCCTTCACCCTTGAAGAAAGTAAAAGTTAGAACCTATAAGAGGAAACCAGCCACACCGAAAAGAGGGCCAAACAAAAGAATAAGGAAGCTCATCAGAACCAGAGAAGACATTGAGGACACCAAACAAGATGAAGGTGTACAAGCAGAAAAGGTTAAAGTTCTAGAAAGAATTGATGAGGTATGCAAATCTATTGCAAATTTAGGATCTATCACAAATTCTAAGATTAGAAGATGGTTGAAAATGGATCCAAAAGATCAAAACAAAGTTGAAAATGTCATCATTGCAAAGATGTCTAAATTCAAGTATATACCAATTTAGTTTGAAGGTAATAATGTACCAAGGGAATTCTTGGACAGACTATATGCTAGATGGACATTTGCCTTAAAGAATGAAAAGGAGATAAGGGAAAGAGTACTTGTTACTCCCATGCCTTATGAATCCAAGAAGGAAGAAATTGATGAAATGATGGAGAACCATAAAAAGGAGTTCTCACCCAAGTTGAGAGCCTACAAATTTCTTGAAGGGAGGCTTATAGAGCTTGAACAAGAAAGTCACAAGAAATAGAGTAAAATACTTAATAGACCTATTGTGGAAGCTAGCCCTGAGATATAACTACAATAGAAAGATGATAATCAAGCTACATAGAGCACATGACCAATCATCATAACCAATGTTGAGTTAGATAAATAAGAAATGGATACAACCAACAACAAGAATATGGAAGTTGCAGATGAAACATGGTCGAACACCACCAAGGACAAAATTGTGGACAACACAATCATCAACATTACTGATGATCCAATAGAGGAAATACAAAAAGATGAAGATGTCACTATCACAAAAGACACAACCAATGAGAAGGACACAACATTTGATACTGCATAGGTGAACATACCAGGCAACATGCCAATATTGATACAAACCATCAATATTCTGCAAGAAACAAACAAGTCACCTGAAAAATATTGAAGTATTCCTGAGGATGCAGCAGATGAAGAAAAGAAAGACAACATTGATGATCAGAAGGACATCGGAGACACTCACATTGTGACCGAAAATAACAAGGTTACAGAAGGAGAACCAAAGCAAATAGATGGAGACACAACCGAGAAGGATGCACAGACAAAGATAGATGAAATGCACAAGGACACCGATGAAGGAGATAAACCCAAAGATGGCACTCCTAAGGATATCAAAAAAATTTATACCGATAAAGTAAAGGTTAATGTGGAGACGTCTACAGAAAACTAACAAGCTGACACCGAAAAAAAGTAGAAAAAAGAAGCACCACAAATAACTTCATCTAGCACAACGGACAAAGCCGAGAAATTGGCAATGGTTTTGCATTAAATTGTCACTCAAAAGAAGAAGAATAAATCCAAGAAGAATAAGTTGGAAATAACTTTAGATGAAATCATTGAGATACCCAAATGTGACCCAACTACACTTGATTATGAAGCATTGAAATAATACGGTGAAATATGCCAAAGGAAGGCATTACAGGAGAAGCTGAGGAAACAACATCAAGACTCCATGGTACTGGAAACAACAAGGGACATATTGAACTAAATTATACCCAATGTAGATGTTGATCAAAATAAGCCAATACTTGATCAACTAGCCACTCTCACCGAAGCCATCACAACACATAACATTGATGTAGAGAAGGCAATTGAAGAGAGAGAAAAGTAGAAGTACCAGCAGAAACTTATTGAGAACATTAGCCAAGAAGTGGCAGTTAGCAAGGTAAAGCTTTCAGAATTCATTTGTGAATTAGATCCAATTATTACTGAAGCTATTTCCTTGATTCAACAACTAAGCACTCTGGAAAAGTTCACTAAAGAGCATAGTGAAAACATAGAAAAGTTAGATTCTGATCTAGCTAATAGTGCTAACAACTTAACCACCAGAGACAATGTAATTAAGTTTCATTATGAAAAGATTATTGAAATAAAAATGTTAAGGCAGGAACTATGGGAATCAGAGAAACAATTCAGGGAAGAGGCCACTGAGCTCCAAGCTCAACTTCTACCAAATCTCACACTGCTTCAACATCATATCAGTTCAGCAAGGCAACTGATAGCAACCCCTAAGATGTTTGTAGTAGACATCATCTATGATATGCACTCAAAGATTACACTCAAGCACATGGCTCCAGAGAACCTAAAGGAACAATGGGAGAAGATGATGGAAGACATGAAGTCTTTACACTCTCACATTTTTTATAAACTATAAGGTCTACACCTTTCCCCTTAATATCAAAAAGGGGGAAATATATGATATGTACAGATAGGTGGGCAACTATACAATACTACTGAATAAGAGGAAAATAATGATATACCAGCATATACATAGGGGGAGTCATGAAATGACTAAGGATTATATATATGGGGAGTCATGAAATGACTAAGGATTATATATGTTGTACATACTTAACATTTTGTTAGTATTTTGCACATATCAGTTTTGATACTATGGTCAAAGGGGGAGATTGATGACATTAATTTTCCATTAGTATGCAAAAAACACTTTTGGTAAGCATACACTGAAAGATAGGACACAAAGAAAACCAAAAATTAAGATACAAAAGATCACCGAAAATGGTTAAGTACAAAGAAAACCGATGACACAATTTTGTGTGTACACCAAAAATGCAAAGTCAGAAGGAAAAAGAGGAACCCGATAGAGGAACCCGACAAGCTGGTTATAGTGCAACATGAGAGAACAGTTAGAGATGAAACCAAAAGGATAGTTCAAGTAGGAACACCGAGAATCAGTCTAATTGACTTCAGATCATAACCGACCAACAGGAACCGAAAGTCAGTTGCATCCCACAAAAAGTGGATCTGACCTCCACATCAGATAAAATAGTTTTATTCTATTTATAGAATCTTGATTTGTTTTTAAAACCATATCTTTAGGGACAAGAAACATAAATGTAAGTTCTTTAATCAGTCTAACTGATTTAAGACACATAGACTAGGAGATCAAGGTAAAGTTGTAAACTTGATCTTAGAGTTAACATTGTTTTATGTGAAACTTGATTAGGTCAATCTATCTTATAAATAGATGTTGTAACTATTCATTAGACATGTGTGTCAATATAGAAGAGAGGATGAATGAATCCTACAATCACATCTATGGATCATATTGAAAGTTTCAAGATCCAGAACAACAAAAGGTGAATTTGGTTATCAAAACCAAGAACAGAGGCTACCAAGAATTAGAGGTATTATTCAATCACATTAGGTGATATATTTATTCATGTAAAATTAAATGGATCTATAATCAGCAATAGGATATTGCATACACCAGGTCAAATTGTAATTTTCTATCATTCGAACAAGTGAAGCAAAGTGTAAAAATCCTTTCAAGGAAGGTGGATTTAACAGTCCAACTATAAATCTCTTAACTGAATGCACACTCAATAGTTTTTCTAAAGATCTTAACCGAGTAGAATTTAAAAGGTCTCCACAGATACTCTTAATCGGGTAGATCATCAAAAGTGATCAAATTGTAAGCCTTAACCGACCCCTTCCAATCTGCAGATAGTGAAGATTTTGTGGGTGCCATCCCCACCGCAGTTTTTACTTCCTCACAGGAGTTTTCTGCAATATCATATCTTGTGTTATGTGTCAATTACTTTCATGAATGTTTCTATGAATGTTCACATGTTTGATTAAGTTCATGAATTGAAATATCTTGCATCAAGCTAGTATAGAAAATATGTTTGGATAAACATTTGATAACTTAAAGGATAAAGGTTAAAAGGATACAAAAGTTTTAGAGGTACTGATTCACCCCTCCCCTCTCAGTACACACTTCCCATTAATTCCAACAATTGGTATTAGAGCTAAGTCTCTTCTTTGGAAAAGCTTAAAATCTTAAGAGAAAAGATCATACAATGGAGAAGTATAGACTTGACAAAATTATTGAGAATAAGAAGCTAGAAATTTAGATCTTCTATGAGCAGTATAAAGAAGCAAGAATCAATATGAGACAATTGTTAGATGAAAGAAAGATTATGGAATCTCACTCTAATGAAACAAATTACCATGAGGAAGAGATACCAGATTTCTTTGAGTCTTCAGAATCAACTACAAGCAAAGCATCAGACACATCAGAAGAAAGCATCACAAGCCTAAATGAAATCAATCAACATCTAGTTGGATAAGTGAAATCTTTGTAAATCGGTCAAGAGACACAGATGGTAAGAATGATTGATGTCATGAACAATTCTAGACAAATTGAGCAAGAAAGAACACTAGCTATTGATGATAGAAGGAAGATTAATAAAAAACTATAAGAAAAAGAATTTGAAATACAAAGATTGACAGAACATCATCATGAAGTTACAAATCAAATTATTCTTATGAGTCAAGAGGCAAACATAATGAATGTTGAACTCATTGAAAGAATAGAAGCTTTCGGTGAGCTAAGGGATGAAAATGAAAAGTTGAAACATGAAATAAGAATTCAGCAGTAGCATAATGAAATTATAAAGAAAGCTGAAAAAAACAATAAAAGAATGGATGATTTTCTTGATGGACAAAAAAGAATCAGCAACAACACCGGGCTAGTCTTTTCTGAGAATGGAGAATCACCCAATAAAGCTAATCCAAAGAATGTCTATAAAAATCCAAGACCAAGAAAGCTGCAATGCAATCACTTTGGAAAGCAAGGCCACACATCAAATGTATGCAGAGGTAAAATGAAAGGTATTCCTAAATCTACATCTTCATTCATAGGATTTTGTTATAAATGTAACAAGAAAGGACATAAAGCATATGAATGTAAGTCTAAGATGAAACAACCTAAAAAGGAAACCTACATGGACAAATACTGTCCTACTTGAAAAATGAATGGGCACACAACTCTTGAATGCTAGAAAAAGAAAAGGCCAGCATGGAAGCCTAAAGGTAAAAAAACTCTCTATCAACCAAAAAGAGTCAGTAGCCAGTATGTATGGGATTACAACACTTGGACAAATTGTACAACATGTGGAATATTTGGTCATATTGCTAAAAACTATATGAGACAGTGGACTAGAAAGTCTAGAGGCTAGACTAACCCTGGAATGGCATGCTTACACTGTCATAAAGTTAATGGAAACGTTGAGGCATCAAACAAGAACATTCTTAAAATCTTACACCAAACTGTGAGTAAGTCTGGTAGAGACTGGCATTTGCAACTAAATCTAGCACTATGGGCCTACAAAAAAAGTATTAGAACACCAAATAGAGACACACCATTTTCTCTAGTCTATGGCACAGAAGCAGTGTTGCTTATTGAAGTAGAAATTCTATCTTTGTGGGTATCTCTCCAAGGTCTTGTTACTGATGAACAATACTACATTGATAGAGTTAATACTTTAGAACTCCTTGATGAGTGCAGAAAAAAATAATTTGATCATCTCAAAGTGTACCAAAAATGAATGTCAAAAGGGTACAATAAAAAGGTCAAACCATGAAACTTTCAAGTGGGGGATCTCGTTCTAAAAGAGAATCGTAAAAACCAGCCAAATAGAGAACAAAAAAGAAATTTTGAACCCAACTGGTTGGGGCCTTATGTCATTACTTCAATTTTTGGGACTAGAGTGTATCAGTTAGCTACACCTGAGGGAGATGTTCTTCCTGATCCCATTAATACTTTACACTTGAAGCGGTTCTACACTTGACATCTGGCTAGCAGAGCCCGTGCAGTGAAAAGTTCTCAGAAAATACCAAAAAAAAATTAAGACAATTGATCCTGAAAAAATCCAAAAACAGTGGAAAATTTCCTAAAAAAAGGGTATCCTTGGTGAAAACCTGGCAAACAAGTGCCTTGATACTAACAAAAAAAAAAAAAAAAAAGAGAACAAAAAAATTGAAAAAGAGAAAAGTGCCTTGGTGAAACTTGACAANACAAAAAAAAAAAAAAAAAAAAAAGAGAACAAAAAAATTGAAAAAGAGAAAAGTGCCTTGGTGAAACTTGACAAACAGGCATCTTGGTATCAAAAATAAAAAGATTTACCAAGTGGTGAAAACTGGCAAACAGGCGTCACTCGTACTCTGTGCTCCATCTATCAATGCATTGATGATACTAATCTTTCATGATTTTACCTGTGCTATTGGTTGACTTTGATTCCTTACAACTCTCTTATCCTTGTCTGTGATTGGTCTATATTTTTGTTTTAGGAATAGTCATTCTGCATTGGGCCCATCATTGCTAGCATGTTCATTTTGTGTCTACTAAGTTGTCCTAGGTTCTTGTTTAGGATGGTTTGCCTCTCAAAATAGTATTTCTCAATACTTGCATCAAAACATGACTATCACAAATGAAGGTGTTTCTTCAATGCCACCTACCTGTAACAGACATCATACTAGTGTTTTTCAACACTTTAATCAAACACTTTCAACATCCAAGTGTTTCTCAACACTTTAATCAACCAATGTTTCTAAACACTACATTGGATTGCAATTGCTAACAAAGTTAATCTCATATACGCAGACATGAAAAACATTTTTCTTGATTCCAAATTCTGATTGATGAATCTCTATTGTGCTTGAAAAATGAATCCATGGTATTTCTCAATACTACTTAAACACATAGACTGATCTTGGTTTGATTATGACTCTTTTATGTTCCCATGATGTTTCAAACTAGGGGCATCTAAGATGTTATAAATTTTCTTTGATTGATTATTAATTGGTGATTGTTATGTCTTCTGATTTACTCCATGACATCTATTCAAAGACAAAGAGTCGCAAGGAGAGGGGGCATAATATTTTCTTGGTTTTTTGCGTATGGTGATTGTTTCAATGATCCTATAAATTTCACCAAACTTGGATGTTTATGGTAAAGGGCTTCCAACATGAGTGGATAGCTACATATATCTCAATCCTCATTATGTGTAAATTATGGTGAGGTTGAACCAATTTCCTTGTTAGTTTTCTAAATCAGCTTCACAGTAAGGTGTACAACACATTATGTACCCAAGGATATGAATTTTCAAGGTCATTGCGGGTCACATAGCTTACATTACACTTGAACAGAACCTAATTTTTAATAGAAAAAGGAGATAACTAACTTGTTGTCCTGGCTTCTATGCCTTGATGCTTCAGTTTATTTTTGACATTGCATCCGATACACATAGTATTCATACTCTCATGATACCAGTGGGTATTAGTGACTGTTCTACTAATCTGGTGATGTCTGTTACAAAAATGCCCAATGATGATAAAAATGCCACTATGTATACAAATCGGTGACAGTCCTAAGATTCTGCATGTAGATGCACTTAGAGATTGCTTGATTCATTTTTACAAACAACATAAGGACTTGAGCTCAAAATGATGTCCTAGTTCACCCGAAATCAAAGTTAATTACATAATCTATATTACTGATATTAATGTCGTTGCATATCCATGGCATACATTCTGCATTCATACATGAGAAAGAGAAAATACAAAAACAAAGCATTCAATAATTGCCTTTACTTTCTACATCGTAAGTGCATCCATACATATATTTGCATAAAGAAAATCTCAAAAACATACATTTGTATATTCATCTAGTATCATTGAAACACATTTATATATCAGTAGTAAATCAAAGATCATAAATGATGTCATCACATGCATCTAATCTAACGCATCAAGAGACCAAGAACATAATCACATGTGCATCACATCTAAAAATGTATGAAAGCAAAGAGAACCCATGTATATTTCAAGATCAAGAACAACTATCTCAGATATATCAATGATGGAATAGATCAAACATGTACACAAGAGTATTTGAATATCAGTGTGAAACAAATATACATGTATAAAAATCTGCAGTATAATGGATGATCACAATAGGATCAATATATACCAAATATATCACAACAACAAAATTAGGTCTGATTGCCACCCTCTCCCTGATCTGGAGGAGGAGGAGGTGGTACAAAAGGATCTGGTGGAGGCATTGCCCCCTCAAACTGTTGTGCTATATGAGAATAATAAGGATCTCTATGTCCCTCTGGAACTGCAACATGATATAAATGAAAGTAATAAGAAGCACACTGACCTTGGTGTGTTGCTATAAGAGCATGTATATCTCGTTCTACTCTCAACCTCTAAAGATGTACATCTCTGTCTGCTAATAATGCCTCTAAAGTGGTCACTCTACCTCTGACCTTCTCACACTCTTGTTGACACTGAGATAAGCTATCACCATCCCTGTGGAAATCTCTACCAGTATCTCTAGCTAGACCCTGTCCACTGGACACCTTTCTTGAAGGTCTTTGCTCCTGTCTAATCTTCTCTCTAGTAAGTAAAGGACCAGGATCTATCCGTAGATGCACGAACCTAAATAGATTATGTCTTCCCTCTCCGCTTCCGTTGGTGCCCAATACACCACCACCCCTATCATCCCCACCATCATCTCCATCATCCAGAGGTGGGCGCCTACCATCCCTCCTATCATCTCTCCCTCTGACTCTAGCTTCACCTCTCTGGTCTCCCTGGGCTCCACCTATGCCTCTAACTGATCTATCATCTGCTGGATCATAATCTAAGGGATCCTCTATGCGAGGAATGGCCTCATCAAGAGCTGTAAATCTCAGGAAAGGATACTATAGCATATGGGTGAGATACCCATTGAAACAACCTACATCAATAACCTCTAGGAGAAGGTCCCACACAACTGCAACCATCTGACTAATAGCCTATTGCACAGTCTCATATACCACCTGGGCTCTCCAAAGTGGCTCCTCATCATAGATCCAAGCATATACAACCATATCTTGACATCTTCCCTGTATTCAACCATACTGTCTCAAAACATGTGTAATGACAAACCTCTCTACAACATAGTGGGTCCACCCAATCAGGTACCTTCTCTAAAAGAAATACGACATTTGTCGCCTATCTGTGACCCACTCCTCACAATCAACATAAGGACACCATATCACCACTGTCATATTATCAAATAAATGGCACCAATAATATGCCTTGCCCAGATGGGGCTGTTGAATCAAACCGGAGTACATATATACATATAGTTGTTGTACTGCTCACTATCTATCAACAATAGGACGTGTCACAGGGATATGCTCCTAGGCCCCGATCTATAAAATTAAAATCCCTACAGTGATGCTACAGGAATACTAATAAACAATTTCATGAAGCTCTCTGTATATGTGGGCTAAAGTATAGCTACCCCAAGCGAATCTTCAAGATGCTCCTATCATTTTCTCTAGCATATCTACCTAGTCACACATGAAACCATGATGTCCCCTATCAAGCATGAGGATGCCTCTAATCAATCTGGAGAGATATACATGTAGACGATTGTAATGATCGCACATATAGTCCCAGTTCATATATTGCCACACTATGGTCTAATCGCTGAAGTATCTTTGCACTAACGCAATAGATGTGGTAGAACAAGACTCAAATTGTACCTCCTGACCCATAACTAGAATATGTAAGATACGCCACAAATCCTCTGGTGTGACTGTCTTCTCACCGGTTGGGAGATGAAAGGTGTTATGCTCTGAATGCCATCTCTTAGCAAGTGCATTCAATAACCCCTGATTCACCCTGATATCAGGTAAATCTATAAGAGATGCTAATCCTACTTGAGCTATGATCTGTAGCTCTGGATCTCTCAACAATCATGATAAGGCAAGGAACCAACCTAGATAAGGACCTCGAAATTAAATAACCTCAAAGTCAATCTGTAAAATAGACAGCACATACGGGTTCAATTAAGTGTTTTCACTAAGGCAACTAAGAAGAAAAACTATCAGATAAGTATTTTTCTAGCCTTTAGAAGAAGACTGACAATCAAAAATAGAAAAAGAACATAACTCTTAAACCCAAAAAAAATTTGTTTTTACGAGTTGCAATCCTTTTTTCCAGGATGCGATACAAGATTTATGGTATGCGATGGGGCATATGGGAAATGATCTTGTTTTAACAAGATGCAACATGGGCCACAGGATGTGATCCTATTCTAACAGGATGCAACAACCTTCAAAGTTCAACCAAAAAACATCCCATGCGATACAAAACTAGAAAGAAGGGTGTGATCCAGAAATTTTAGGATACGACACAGGAATTTTGGGAAAAATGGGATGCAACGCGAGATCAACCAAACGCGATCCCATATACAGGGTGTGACGCAGAATTCAAAGCCCTATAACTCTTGCAAAAATTGACAAAAATGAAAACATAAAAAATGGAAAGGTAGGTTTTAAGGTACTCGCTGGCAGTGCGTAATCGGTCAGGCGTTGTTGTCGATGAGAGATCTCGAATCGATTTTTATGCATGGGGACACCATCTTCTGTATAGAGCTATGAAATTACTAAAGGTAAAAGTGAAAATGAATGGGTAAAAAGTAAATTTTTGGATATATATTAAACTTTTTGAGCTATTTAGGAGCTCCAAAAATCATCCCAGACTATCAAAATTTCATTTTGTTCCTTTCTAATCTATCAAGAATGAAATCGATCCTAATTTGGTCTACTCTGACCATAGACCCTATTTTCCCTAAGTGTGATCATACCCCTAATTATGTCATGAAAATCCTTCAATTAATTGGCATAATTCATTTAAATCAAATTTAATCTCCTAAGTGATCTTATCACTAAATTAAATTTATTGCCTTAATCAATTAAATCAAAAACAAATAAAATACATGGGTAAAGTAATTAATTAAAAGGAATTAAATAAATCTTAATTACAACTCCATATTCGCAAAAGGGAAAGTCAAATCCCTAACCAATGGGAGTTAAATCACTTGGATCACCAAAGATTCAATCTCCACCTCTCTTCAACTTTCAATCCTAACCTCTCATTCCTCAAATTCTTCTATAAATGGAATGAATTTTGAGCTCAATGGGCCCCTAATCCTTAATTATTGAAAGCATTCTTATGCTGCCCATAATCTTAGAATTTAATTGCAAACTTATGTTGCTCATATTCTTAGTGATCTTAATGCATTTTAGCTCATCTTTCTTAGAAATTATCATAATCTTTCATTTGGAGCTTTAAAATGAACATTTCTTGAGCATTTTAGATTAAATCCTTTAAACCTTCCATTCTAAGCATGAATATGTCACTGATTAATGCATAATTTGAGGGAAAATTATAGCATTCTTCAAACTCTTCTTAGATAGGGAGCAATAGGTCAATTTTAGTGATTGATATGCATTCTAACTCTTATTTTTCATGTTATTTCACTAATGCAATGACTTATTGAAGTGTTTTTTTGAGGCTAATAGATCCACAAAATACACACACACTTATCTTCTTTAAACACAGGAACAATATTTGAAATCCACTATGTGTAGTCAATGGCCCTGATGAACCCAGTCTTGAGCAACTTTTCCAGTTTTACTTTTACTAACATAGCAACATGAGGATGCATCTTTCTGAGTTTTTTCTTCACTGGTTTGACGCCAGGCACAATTGAAATATGGTGCATGATAAGATCTGCATCTAATCCTGGCATATCTGAGTAAGTCTACGCAAAATTCATTTTCTTTTCTTTAAAGAACTCTGTGAATTCTTTTAGATCTTCTGCTGACAAGGATTGTGCCAGGTACTGGATTATGTGTGGATGCTCCTCTATACCAATGCTTACTGGTTGTGTTGGCTTAATTAACATTGACGACCATTCCTAAAAGTGACTAGGAAGGATATCAAGTGCCCTATCCTTTGGCACCTCAAAGAGGTTTTCACCATCGGATGTGTCTTTTCTTTTCACTATTTTGTGTTCTGAAACTGCCACAATGTGGTTTTTGAATTCAGAACATTTATTCTTTTTCATATTGATTTTATGAATGAGGTACTTGATATATGTTTCAGTCATGTTCATGCTAGGTTCACTAGTGGAAGATGTTACTGGTTTAACAACATTGAGGTAACATGCTAATTCTTACTCATTGGAAAAAGTGGGCATATCCATGGGTTGGCCTTGTAAACTCCAATCAATGAATTTGGGATGCATGAGTGGAAAGGGTTTGACGGGTTTGAGGGTATTCATAGTATGTTCATCATAAACCTGGACCATTAAGTAAAGACCTAGGTTGGTACCCTGTATAGACATGTTCAAATTGGTGAGAGCCCTAACGGCATCATCGAAGCCCATTTCAGGGACTTGTGAATCTAATTCCTTAGACCTAGTCCCTAAGCCTTCAACTACCTCAAGTTGGGTCACATATTGTTCTACTGTATCAACCTCTTTATCCTGGGTTTCTTTAGAGAAACTATCAAAATTGTATTCATGAGAGTTCCTTTCAACGTTATCTACCATGTCTAGGACATGAGTGAAGTCCACTCTTTGCCCCCAGTTAGGGTGAGTTCTTCCCAAGAACTCCACAATGGTTATGTCCCCTTTTTCTTCATCAAGACCATTTTGGAGGTTGAAGCCTCTTCTTGATCAGGAACCATAGGCAGTTCCTCTGATATCTTCTCTTCAATAGCATTGACCTGAGGGTGTTTTTCTTCTTCCATATCGAGAAGAGATAGGATGCATAGAGGAACAAGATAAGGAAACTTGTCTTCCTCATCAGTCATCTCACTTGTAGGGGGCGTGTCTCTATTTTTTTTCCTTAGTTGATAAGAATCTTGGGCCAATCGTATCCCTAGAACTTCTATGTGGGAGAGAAATGGGCTCTAGGAGTCCATTTTGGTTACATTTGATAGGTCCTTGTCCTAGATAACCCATCCATCAGACCAGTTCATACCCGATGCCATACTTTTCTAGAGAGAACTCACAATGCTTCACATATTTGTCCTTGTGTTATCTATATAACCATCCCAAGATGGTTTCTTCCTCCTTTTCATCCTCTAGTGGCACAGTTTCCTGGATGAAATTACCATCAAATATTACCTTTGGTGGCATTGTTGAGGGTCACATCTCTTTTGAGGGTCTTCCATAAGACCTTTGTGATGTAGGAAGAGATTTTACTGATAGAACAAGTTCTATGGTGGACCCACCCATGCCAGTGTCTCTGATTTTTATCTTCTTCTCCATTTCTTTCATCAACTTGTTGGTTGACTCTGAAGTTGAAGCTTCTCTTTTGTGCGGAATGTGAGTGTCAGCTAACTGTCTCAGTGCATTGTAGGCATAGCTAGCGTCTTCTGAAATGGTGACTTCAACACAATTGAAGGGAAACTTTATGCACTGATGATAAGTTGATAGGACAACTTGGATCTCATGGATCCAGGGTCTTTCCAACAAGATGTTGTAAGCCAATGGAAGATCCAGCACCTGAAATGTGACATCTCTTTCAATAGGTCCCACTTTGATAGGTAGAGTCATGAGACATTTGGAAGATCTCTCATGTTCATCGTATGCCTTGATTGTGATTTTCTTTCTAGGATCAATAGCATTTTCTGAGAATCCCAGTTGTTCAATTAGCTTTTATGTACAAATGTTCAACCCTGCACCTCCATCTATCAATACCTGTTTGACATGATGTTTATAGATCATGAATTTGATGTGCATGGGGAGATTGTGAGGGTGGCTCAAAGAATTTTCATCTTATCCAAAAATGACAGGTAATGAGGTGAGGTTAATTGACCCACCATGGTTTGAAATTGATCCACCTCCAATTCCTTAGGGACATTGGTAGTGGATAGGGATTTGTCCAAAACCTCTCTATGAGCTGGAGAGATCTTGAGAAACTCAAAGATAGAGATCTAAGTATTCGTTCTTTGAAGTTGCTCAACAATGATGTAGTCAGCAGCATGGGATGAAGTCAATTGTTTGGAAGTCGACACCTTTGATGTGGTCACAATAGGTTGTCTGTTGGTTGATGTCAAAGGTTTGGATGTTGATGGTTGATTGGTATATGTAGAGGGGTTGGCAGATCCAACTCTCAAGGTAAGCTTTGCTTGTGCATGGGTAACAACGTTGGCTGATAGAGGCTCTTTCTCATTCTTCTTGCCAATGATAACATTATAGTACTCGAAAGAGATTTTCTCAAGCATGTGAATGACATTGTTATCATTGGTTTTGTAGGTGTGGTTGATCCTAGAACCCTAGTTGGAGCTGTCTTCTTTCTCATACTTAGGTAAGGGATTATTGAATGACTTGTGATCAACATTTGTGGCATGGTTGCCAACTATGATTGTCTCGTTATCGACTAGATCTTAGATCTCATGTTTGAGTCGTATGCATTTTTTAGTTGTGTGTCCCTTTTTCCTATGGAACTCGCAGTAATCATTGTCACTCCACCATTTTGGTTTTATTTATGCTTTGCATGGTCTGGAGTTATCTGGCAACATGATCAGTTTGTTATTCAGCAGAGTCTTAAGCGTTGATTCATAAGATTCACCCAAAGGAGTGAAGTTTCATTTGCGCTTGGCCTAAGGTTTCTCCTTCATGAGATTACTTAGTCCCTTGGAAGGAGCTTTTGTGGTCTTTTCAGTAGCTTTTAGGGCTTTTGAGACACTCATGAAGTTGAAAACTACTAGTTTCAGTTGAAGAGCAATGTGATCGACTACTCTGTCATTCACCACATGCTTGTTTTTGTTTCAGTATTTTTTCATATCTTTGGAAATTAAATTGTACTTGGTTTCTTTAGAAAGGGTAATCTCACCCCTTTTGACAAGTGCAGTCTTTATCTTCAGTACACTCTTCACGATTTGATCAAAAGAGGATAGATCTTGCATCTAAAGATGATAGTTGTACTCAGACAGTAATGCATTGGTAAATATATGATCCATTTTTCAGACTCAAGTATGAGTCATGGATATCTAGAAAAGACTCTTCTTCATCACTAAATAAATGTCAAGAAAGGATATCTCGATTGTTGTTGAGTGTTACATAGATTGATCATTGAGATGGCATGTTGGAAGTTGTATGAGTACTATTGTAGAAACAAGTTTATCAACTCATCAAAAGTTTTGATTCCAGTGGGTAACTTTGAAAACCACTCCATGCCTAGGCCACCTAGACTTCGGGGAAAGAGACACATGAGATATGTATCTTTGTGCATAAACTCTTTGTAGAGAGCATAGAATTCCCAGACATGATCCTGATATCGAATTGACCACCATACTAGTTGTCAAACCTAGGAATTTCCACTCCATGGGGAATGGAGATAAGTAAAAGTCTTTGTCAAAAGGAAATGGAAAAATTTTGTCCATAGAGTATTTTGTGGTTGATTTCTCTCTTTCCTTTTTCATCACTTGCATCTTAGTTTGCAAGGCTTGCAGTTGTTTGGTCATGATTGTCAAAGGATTTTCTTCATCCCTGGTGATGACATCTTCAACCCTATAGTGAGGAGGAAGTTGAGCTCCTTGTTGGGCCAGTTCAAGAAAGTATTGTTCTTTGTCATGTAGACATTTGGTAACATTGGCCTCATCTAGTTCAGAATCACTTGAATAGTGTTGGCTATTGGTAGCCTGGATACTAGACCATTCTCTATATCTAGACTGCTCTCTTCCTTGTCTTTATCCCAACATCTTGGAGTCAAGTAATCTGGTTTGAGGAAAGACTGGTATGTTTGGAAGTTTTGGTTCCTATATGAAATGAGGGTTTTCCTCAAATAGAAATTAGTCTTCAAATGGAAAACATTGTCTTCCTTCCTTCTAAAATTGTCTAAAGAAACTTCTAGTATGGATAGGCATAAATCTATTGACTTGCCTAACAAGTGTTGAAATAACACTGACGTGTTGACTAAGTCCATGACCAAAGGTGGTGACTATTAGGAATAACAGTCCACCAGCACAACTGAGAAGGGGGGTGAATCAATTATGAGACAAATTATTAAACATTAAACTTTATAATATAAAACTTTAATTCAAATGATAACATAGTAAATACCAACACAATAACACAATCCTTTGTTGTCAAGGAAACCCTATTAAAGGTAAAACCCCAGTGGGAATTAGCACCCACAAATGATGTACTGAGAGTATAGTATCCCTGTTAAAAGATTTAGCCCTATTAGGAGCTTATTACAACATTACAGTATGCAGTCCATGTTAAAGGACAGACCCTGTTAGGAGTCAAGAGTAACAGTGGGCTCACTTCCCAAGAACACTGCCCAAAGAAGGTTAAAGCCACCCTCAAGGATTTACAATCTGAACAAGTGTATATAATAAATATACAATCCAATGAACTTTCAAATAACAATTTTCTTTTCTTGATCAGTTTCAATGAAGTATTTTAATTACCTTCTCATCATACCACTATCTTTTCAAAATAAAAGATCTCTCATATATACCCTATTACAATAATTGATTAGGTCAGCCAATTAAGATTTCCCAATATACAAATAATTATTTAACTCCTTGCTAAGATACACACGGTACCTAAAATAAGTAAACATCAATTACAATATAGTAGATATAATCCAAGATCCGCAATCCACAATGCATGCTACATCTCTGAAGTCGGCCCCAAATAGGTCTCCTCTAGAATACATGCCTTAGCTGACATCACCAACAATCACATGACTTGTGATCAATAAAAAACATTCCTCAATATTCCTTCTGTCATCTCTTAAGCTTGCATAACCTGAATCATCATCACCTGTGAGATATCCCCAAAACACAGAGACTCGCTCTATCAAGCATCACTGTCACAGTCCACAAACCAGTCTTTACTAAAACATCTGTAACAACTCTAATATGCAATATTAAGCCAAGCAACCTTATAAATAAGATCATCACACATCCTTCTTCGTATCATCATCTTCTCTCATTCTGATTCATTCGTACACTTTTGTCAGTCATCATACATTAGTAATAACCAGTCTTTTCTCTCCACATAAACATATGTTTACATCAGTGAAAAAAAATGAATGCCAACAACATCAGTAGTACCCAATTCTAATATCATCCAACAATCTCCCCCTTTGGCATTGATTGTAACATATGGGAAAATCCATCAACCCAAAAGTACTCTCTCTCAATACAATCTTTTCAATATCCTCAACACAATTCTCTCTAAAGAAGTAGGTATTTTCACATAGAATCTCTCCCCCTTTGACAACAATGGAAAAGGGTGCCATAACTCTTCTTTAATCTTCTATAAGGTGTAGCTTTTTCAAATCTTCATATCTAGCAGCCAGGTGCAAAATCAGCCAAATGTGCTCTGTAGTGTTCTTACGATCACTCCCCCTGAGGAGTAGATCCATACATCAAGTCCAGAAAATGATATAGCTCTAAAAGCCATTTGATTGATGTATGCCTGCATCAATTAATTACAATAGGGAGGGCTCTCACCCTAAGCATTCTTCTGAGATACTTTGTGAATATATTTTCTATATGTTCCTTTGTGTTAACATACTCCATTCTAATCCCTTTCTCTAATACCTTGTCTCTCAAGAAATGATACTTAATAGAAATATGTTGTCTTTGAATGTATTACAAGATTCTTTGACATATTCACTGTGCTAGTGTTATCATAATGGATAACCACTGGCTCTTCAAAAATTACTCCAATGTCCTTCAACATTTGTTTCATCCAAACAACTTGTGTACAATTTATAGCAGCAACAACACACTTGGATTTAGTAGTAGACTGAGAAATATAATCCTGCTTCTTACTTAACCATGGAACCAACCTTTTTCCAAGGAAAATGCTCCACCACTTGTACTCTTTCTATCATCCACACTACCTACTCAATCAACATCAGTATAAGCATGTAAAATAAAGTCATGTAATTTTTCATACCATAATCCATACTCTATTGTTCCTTTCAAGTATCTAAAAATTATTTTCATAGAAGCAAGGTGTTTCTCTTGAGGATCTTCTTGATATCTTGCCACAATTCCAACTGCATTGGAAATATCTAGTCTGGTGTGAGTTAGATATTGTATACCTCCAATCATTGATCTATACTTTGTCTGAAAAATACTCTGAGTTTCATCGTTACTATTAAGTTTATAACCAGTCACCATGGGTGTCCCAACAAGTTTACAATCTTCCATTCCAAACTTCTTCAACATTTCCTTAAGGTACTTGGTCTGAGATATAACATTACAACATTTGGGGTCAAATTTTGTTGCCAATTTGCGATGGCAGTACCATTTGTGTGTGATTTTTGTGTTTTTTTTCCAAGTGCCCCCAATGATGTCATAATAGCGATGGTACCATCATAATTGCAACACCTGTGTGATTATAAACAAAAAGAAAGGCTCATTTCTAATTTTTGTGATCGAGCAGCGTGCGCAACGAGGCTCTTCTTTTGTGAAGCTCGATCTCAATTCGTCGCCTGGCATATGGCAACCATGACTTGAGGTAGGCATTAGAGCTTTTTCTTCTCATTAACTTACTCAATTTCATTTTGATGGCATTTTTTGATTTAATGAAACAATATGAATGTTACTACTGGCATTGTTTACATCTTTGCATTTGGAATGCTTGATGACCCAAAAGCTTTGAGAGCTAGGGCATCATTGCTATTACCTTCAAGGCATTGTGTGAAGTGTTTGATCTCTCTTTATTTGTTTTTTTGTTGATATTCACTATGTGGTACTCCCTATTTATGATCATTTCATGAGGAAATGTCTTGATGGCTCACAGGTTGCAAGCTAAGGCATCATACATTGTTTATGATATCATTGTTTAATACTGGCATTATTTACATCATTGCATTTGGAATGCTTGATGACCCACAATTTTTGAGATCTAGGGCATCATTGGTATTACCTTCAAGGCATTGTGTGAAATGTTTGATCTCTCTTTATTTGTTTTGTTGTTGATATTCACTATGTGGTACTCCCCGTTTATGATCATTTCATGAGGAAATGGTTTGATGGCTTGCAGGTTGCAAGCTAGGGCATCATGCATTGTTTATGAGCTCATTGTTTAATACTGGCATTATTTACATCTTTTCATTTGGAATGCTTGATGACCCACAATCTTTGAGAACTAGGGCATCGTTGTTATTACCTTCAAGGCATTGTGTGAAGTGTTTGATCTCTCTTTATTTGTTTTGTTGTTGATATTCACTATGTGGTACTCCCCGTTTATGATCCTTTCATGAGTAAATGTCTTGATGGCCCATAGGCTGTATTAGCACTGTATTGGTTTAAATTTGAATTTCCTTGGCCTTTGTTTTCCCGGGTTTTCTTGTTTCAAAATCCTGTGCTTTACCGCGCAAAACACATCAGAATCCCTTTTTGAAGTCATCTTTTGGTTTGCTCGCTTTGTCGCGTCGGTCTTTTTAACATGTCTTTAAGTTGTGTAAGTGGGCGAAAAGCTGTCAATGAAAGAGAATCGCGCAGTCGCGATGAACTCATGTCAAGTTATCATCTATGTGCGAGTGAGCAGGTTTAATGTTTTAAAGTTGTAAATCGCGCAGTCGCGATGCCCTATGAAAGTCAAGTTTTAAGTTAGCGAGTTTGCGATGAGTTAAAAGTATGTATGTCATGCAGTCACTCTAAAGTCATACTGTCTATCTCATGCTCTGCGACCGAGCAAGTCCTCTTAAATTTGAAGCAGTCAGATACTCGCGAGTCAAACTTTTATGTCAAAAGAAGGTCAGCGACTGTGTGATGAGCTTATGTCCTGAAGGTCGCCCACTCGCTCAGGTTTTAACCCGGTTGTATTTTGCAGTGCGAGTGCGCGATGAAGGCATGAAGTACTAAAGTGAAGATTCATCGCTCAGTCGCACAAGTCATTTTCAAGATCCATAGCAGTCTGCGACCGAGCGACCAAGGAAATTATTCAACACCTCGCTCACTCACTGATGCTTTGAGGTGATCAGAAATCAAATCGCGAGGGTGCGATGAGTTAAAGGAGGAAAGACATCACTCAGTCGCCAGTCAATGAAGATGAAAAGAAAATAGCTCGTGAGTTTGTGACTAGAGAAAGAAATGAAGCAATTGCGCACTCGCAGTCAATGACAGAGTAAAATTTTTGAGCTCGCGAGTACGCGACTAAGCAAAGAAAATACACAATCGCGCACTCGCGGTTAGGTATGAAGTGAAATTTAAGAGCTTGTGAGTTTGCGACAAGCCAAAGGACAGATGCCATTGCCTACTCGCGTATAACATGGAAACTGGAATGTTAAGTGGCGCGAGTGTGTGACCAGACAGAGTATGCAGTAAAGAAATCAATGTCGCTCAGTCACTCAGATCCAAAAGTTAAGTTTGAACAGCCAGCGAGTGTGCGATTAGGGAATAGCTGAAAGATAAGAGGCATTGTCACTCAGTCACCCAGATTTAGCTAACATTAAAAGTGAACTCGCGAGGTTGCGATGAGCTAAAAAAGAAAGCATCGCTCACTCGCATGAAACCAAAAGAAAAACATAAAAGGACAGGGAGTATGCGACAGACATAAGGTGAGGTTTAAGACTTGGTCATCGCTCACTCGCCGAAGGTGAAAAGTGGAGCAAGGATGGATAGCGACTATGCGATAGACATGAGATGAGGTTCAAGATTTAGGTCATCACATACTCGCAGAAGGTAAAAAAAAAAGTAAGGATGGATGGAAAGTATGCGACCGACTGAATGAAAGGGATGCATCGCTCACTCGAAAGTGCAGTGTGCTGACTAGTTTCAGGCTGACGAGTGCCAGATAAAAAAAAATCGTACACTCTCTCTTCCAGCTAGGATCAAACAGTGCAAGTTGATCGCAGCATTAATGACAGAATGAAATCTTTGTGACAGTTCAAGTGCAGGAATTTGGCTTTCAAGTTGACAAGACAAAGTCCTTAAATGGCTATAAGTGTAAATGATTGAGTTGGATTGTGTACAACTCTCATTTCTACATTCTGAGTTCTTTCTACGAAGAATAAGGAGATTATTTGTCTGGAGTTTTGTGCTGATACAGTAGAATTCAAAAGAAGCAAGATGAGAAAAGCTATCATTCCTACCACCTCACAAGAGTCTGGAAAGAAGAAGGAAGTCACACCAAAGAAGTACATAGAAGAATTTGTCAAATTGCTGCCTAGGACTCTGAATACAAACAGCACGGATTGGGAAGAATGGACCGACAAGTGGTCTTGATGCAGAAATACGGTAACCCCAGACTACTCTAGTAGTACTCTATTTCATTATTTTTGGAATAATAGGGTTAAGCCGGTCCCAATTTGCAATCCATGGATTTAAATATAGAAAAATTAATTGTGCCTAACATCTATGTTGATATTGGTCTCATTAGGGAGCTAGCAAAAAACTATTGCCCAGTGGCTAGGGTAATTAGGAAAAAGAACAAAGAAACCCTAGTTTCCATAGATAGGAGGTCAGTAGCTGAGGTATTTGGGATTACTGGTGCGTTATGCACTGATATTGACTTGAATAAAATTAAGGCT
>MU224732.1:331145-371368 GCA_018584345.1 Thuja plicata | reverse complement strand
ATACTTCATTGGAACTGACCAAGCAAAGACAGTTGCTATCAGACAGTTCACTGGATTGTATATTTCTTATATACACTTGTTCGGATTGTGAATCCTTGAGGGTGGCTTTAACCTTCTTTGGGCAGTGAGCCTACTACTTTTCTTGACTCCTAACAGGGTTTGTCCTCTAACAGGGACTATGTACTGTAATATTGTAATAAGCTCCTAACAGGGCTAAATCTTTTAATAGGGATACTATACTCTCAGTACATTATTTGTGGGTGCTAATTCCCACCGGGGTTTTGCCTTTAAAAGGGTTTCCTCGACAACAAGTATTGTGTTATTGTGTTGGTATTTACTGTGTTAATCATTTGCATTGCAGTTTTGGTTTATGAAAGTATAAAGTTTAATACTCTATATCACAACTGATTCACCCCCCCTCTCAGTTGTGCTTGTGGACTGTTATTCCTAACAGGTATTGCCATTGTTTAGTAGTTAGTGACAAAAACATCTAATTCAGCAGATTTGCAAGTATTTCTGGAGAATTCTTTATATGATTGACTTTGAGTATTGCATTTTTAATAATATAAGTAGGGAAAGGGCCCTGATCCCAGATACAAACAGCAGTTTATAACATCAACCTGGAGAAACAGCAAGCAACCCAGAAACAACTAACAATAGAGACAGGCTGTTGTGGACTGTATGTTGCTTATAGCAGAATATGTTCTGATCTGGTTCTTTATCCTGCTCTGCGTCTGCTCTTGGAAATAGGGATATTATGCTGTGAATGGATGCTTGAATGAACCACAAACACCCTTTATAATCTTATTTATACCTTTCGAATAACACTTTTTCATCAAAGGTTGCAACCTTGCTAAACAGGTCGGCTAGCAAGTAGGTTTAATTATAGAATTTTTAGTATTTCCAAATCTTTGCCCAAAGCTGGGCGCTCTATAATGGAGGTTGGCCCTTCTTATTTAATATTACTGTTTTTGATTAATAAATGAGTTGGCCCTAACCTTTAAGTGGCTTTTTAAATTATTATCTATATTTTATCCCCTTGTTTCTGAGTTTCATCATTAGTGCTGTGATTTGTTATTTATTAAGCCTAACCTCAGGCAGGACATGACAGCCCATACCTCTTTGTTATATTTGGAAACTTCTTACCAATTTCAAATTCACCGTAAGTTGAATGATATGAAAATAGTAATTACATAATCTTTCAGTGATGGATAGAGGACATGAATACACTGGATTTCAGTTTGCAGATCTAATTTTGTATTCTATGTTTATAACAAGGCAAATAAATTGTGGCTAAAATTCTCAACTTGTACCAAAAGGTGAGAGGATAGCTTAAACAAAAAGAAATCCAGCCTTGCCCTGGTCAATATTACCAACCAGAAGCAAAAAAATACAATATATACTAGGTTTTATATAGGCAAGGTCTTGATGAAGTGTTCAGGTTACCCTCTCTACATTGGCAATATGCAAAATCAATCTGGGATGAAATGCTCTTGAGAATTCAGTTAAAACTCACAACCTGGACACATAGATGACTAGCAACATTGGGGCATGTACAACTCATCAAATCCATGCTTCAGCCAATCTACCTCATCACACTTATATCATGATCCCATCAACCAAGGTAAAAAAATGGAAGGCGTATTCAACAGTTTCATATGGTGGGGACTGTACATACTATTCAATAACCCTTAGGCCCCGTTTGTTTCACGGAATTGGGAGTGACACTTCCCGTTTTTGGGAGTGACACTTCTCGTTTTTGCAAATCCGCTGTTTGTTTCCCTAAATTGCAATTCCGGATTCGTCAAGCAAAACCGGGTTTAGACACCAAAATGAGTGGCATCATCTTCCCACTAAATAGGTGGAATTAGAAATCATAYCCTGGTTTTGCGATAATAAGGTTTTGAGTCAAATTCCAATTCCCCAAGATGCAAAACCGGGATTTCAAAACCTGATTTTGTGATAATAAGGTTTTGACTCAATTCCAATTCTGCGAAACAAACGGGGCCTTATGCATCTTCTCAGTCATCTTCCGGGTGAACCAAACGGATCAACCCATATTCCATATTTCATTTTGAAGATAAGAATTCTTCCTGAATTACATCATCTTCCAGAATTGACCATATCCAGAATATGGTATTCCAACACCCAAACGTTATGTATAAACTTTAGAGTCCAAACCAAAGATCTTTTCATCTATTTTAAAATGATTTTCTCCTTTGTTGAGCAAGCAAGCCCGTTGGAAGATGAGCCAAAGAAGAAGCATAGACTTTCTTTTCTATAAACCAGGAAGCATACCTTAACAAATTCACCTACGAATGTTAAGGTTAGAGTGGAAAGTAATTTTGAAATAGTTTGGATTTATTTTAAAACAGAGGAACGCTCCTGGTATTTCTTCAGCTTTTTGTGATTTAGTACCGTTCGTGGAGGTCACGCAGGTGAATCCCAGGCAAAGGGTTTGCATGTATCATCGAGCTCTCAATGTTCGACGACCTCGCCTGGTTCGTGCAGTAGCAATCAAGCCCTAGGACTCGTTTAGGGAATTTTTAACCCACGCGCGGCCAAGATTTTTTTGTTTGTAAACCAAAATTCTCTCAGCATTTTCTTTGATTTCATGTATATCTTACGCTCTTCTTAGTTTACGTGAAGCTTTTTCAGAAAGGCTAAGTATGTTTAATGTCGCTGTTAACATTGCATTAATCTTTACATTTTCCGTTTCTGTAAATTCCAGGCGCGAGACGCTGTATCGAGAGCAGGCAGCTGTACTATTATTGTTGGTTTGTCACATCGAAACCCCCTTTTTTTTTGTCAGCTGACATTCTGCTCGATTCGAAGTCTGATTCGTGCGAGCATTGATTGGTAGAGTTTTTGAAGTTTTCCTGTTGTTTTGTCTCCCTCTTATCTTGATAGTCTGTAACATTATTTGTATACCAGGGCCAAAGCGTAGCCGCCAAAGTTATTTGATTGCTGATATAAGATGAGCAGCCGATCCAGCCGGATGTTATATGTGGGAAATCTGCCTGCTGATTATCGGGAGCGGGACGTTGAAGACATCTTTTACAAGGTTCATTCACAGCCCTTTTGAAATTTATTTTGTTATCTGAGCATTTATTTGTTTCCGTTAGATTTAGGGTTTTGATGTCAGAGGGGATTTTACAAGGGCCGTTCAGTACTGTAGCGTCGTTCTCTAATAGGGAGTTTAAGTTATGTCAAGCAAGGTGTTGAATTAATGAAATTCACCTTGAAAATCAGTCCGCAGATACATTATCCGTATAAGAATATATAACTGAGATTTAAGTGCTTTTCCTTCAAATAAGTCGGAGAAATCCTGATACTCAAGATCTTCCTTAGCGAGAAATATTCCCTTCAACATGATATTTAAGAATTACACAGATGCACGAAAGTAAATATGATAAATCACTCATTCAGCTGCAGAGGAAAACCATCGGATCATAAGTGTCCTGCTGTGGCATATGGAATAAAACCATTGAAACATGGGCCCCCAGCCCTCCCCCCCTTTATTCCCTTTTGGGGATGTGCGGGGACGTCCCTCTGCCACTGCCGCTGGTTCACTGGGAATGGCTTGATGTCATGGGAACTCTCAGAAGTCTCTGACAGTCCCAGGGACGTCTAGGCGTCTCCCATAGCTTCCACTTGGAAACGCGGTCCTTAAGTAAGAAAAATGGTGAAAATTTTGTGAAAACGACATTCGTAATGAAGGTTTGTGAGGTTTTGGAGGCCTTATTTGTGAGGGGCACTGCCCCCGGATCTTGCAAGGGGCGCTGCCCTTAGACTCCAGCTAGGGGCGTTGCCTCTTGACCTTGCTGGGGGCACTGCCTCCAGACCCCCACAAGGTGCGCTGTCCCTTGATCCAAACCTCCACCCACCATTCTTATTATTTATGCAATCATTTCCATTTTTTTAATGTTTATTAGTTTAAAACTTCAAACTTCACTTAGTATGCCAAAGTTTCATTTGCAATTCTTATACTTATTCTTGGTTTGCACTTTGCTCCCAAAGTTACAGAACTCTGCCCACCATTGTTAATGTTCAAATTTCAATGCAATAATTTTCATGCTTTTAATGTTTATTAGTGTAAACTTTACATAGTGTGACAAAGTTTCATTTACAGTTCTTATGCTTATTCCTTACACATCTTTTTATAACTAATTTTTCAAGCACTTTATGTATTTGTGCCAACCCCTTGCCACCATCCCGCCACCGTTCTCCTGCTGTCCACCCGTCGTCTCCAAATTTAGGCCTTTGGTTCCTCCATCCCCAAAACCCGTCCCTGCGTCCCCCGTCAGGAAACTCAGTGAAACATTGAACACAACACAAGCAATTGCTTTTTAGGGCAGTTAATTGCTTTTCAATAATTGAGGGCATCGTTTTTTAGAAGTTGTCCCTTTCATCAGCCTTAAATTAAACAGTAAGAATCGAGCTTGTAGATTATAGAGGAATATTATCGTTGCTATAGAGTTTGACCGACTGGTATTGTCATGTGATTGGCTATGGCACCATATTTGTTATTCCTCTCTTTATAGCAGGTGCACCCCTACATTTCATAGTTGTTGGCTTATACAAATTTTTATGCGCCTTAAATTGGTAAAGATGTGAGTGTTATAGGTACATGACATTGTTGTAACCAAAGTATTGCTTTAAGTAGTATTAGCTTTCATTCACATTACAGCTTTGTAGTTTCTTAAGCAATTGTGCGTAGTTGCTAGGAAGTTCTAATTCTGGGACGATAACTGCCCCGATTATTATTTATTTATTTGGGTAGATTAGGAAATAAGAGCACATGTCACGTCCTTGATTACTGGAAGTACATGCTACCTCTACCTCATTGAACTTCTTGATTGAGTGTAGTTAGGTTCCACATCTCTTTCATCAAGATGAGTTTGTTTGACATCTTTTCTCCTACATTTGAGTCAGTCCTCTAGTTAAATGATTTCCTTTGGAACACTTGTCTTCTTGACTAGTGCATCCTAGAGCCTATAAATTGTTGTCATTTTTTCCTATAGATATTGGAATTCTGTCAAATAATTGTTTTTTGTTTGCTATTGAATTATGTGGTCATAAGTCTGTCTTTGGTTTTAAGGAGATTTAATTTTGTTAATCATTCTTTACTTAACTTTAACATGGTATTTGAGCAGGGCAGTTAAGGCAGCATTTAAATTAAGATTTAGAGATGGTTTGATATTTTTTCTGCAGCTTAATATTCTTGCTAATTCATGTGATTCTAATTCACTTATTATAGGATGTCTAGGAAGAAATGAACCATTCTGTTGCATTTAAAAATGTAAATTAAGTTAGGAATGACTTCTGTGTCCAAAACTGACAGCATATAGTTAGCTAATTGAAAATTTCATTGCAGGCTTTTACTGATTTTTTTTGTTGTTGTTGCAAGTAGCAGGCATTTTAGAGGCACTTTGGCGCAAGACAAACCTTGCCATTGTGTCTAAACCTTGTCATTGTGTCTAGAAGGTGTCAAAATTCCCATTTTTATGTAAAGTTTGCTAAGTTTTTGGCTTGGAAGCATTTGAGGCCAATTTTTTTGGCTAGGAAGTCTGTATGACCTGCTTACATAGGTTCGAAATAGGTCTGATTCTAAATATAATGAACTGCTGACTGTCACATTCTAATTTACTGTTATGATCAGGTTGGTGCTGGTGAATTTGTCCAAGTCAAAGTATATGACCATGGCTGGGCTGCATGCCTAGATAGTGGTAATCTGATTTCTGAAGTTGCTGGTAATGTTTTGTTGTCAGGTTTCATGCCAAAAAATGAACTGTAATATGAATGTTGGGTTCTGATTTCTAAGTTTCATTAGTTGCTGCTCATGTGACTGAGTGGAATTGCAAGACCTTAGCTGTCATGTCCCATTTTGTAAAAGCTATGTTATGGATGGAATTGCCTATTTCCTATTTCCCGTGTCTCCCTTGACCCAAATTTGTGATTGTGTTCTTAATTTCCATCACCTATTCATCTTCCTAAGGTCCACTAGATTTCTAAGTATGAGAGTGTGTATAAATCTTTAAGTCCATGTAAGTCATCAGAGTGGTGGAGTTTTCCGTTCATAGCATGCCCTTTCCTCTGTTACCATTGGGGTACTAAAATTCCCCATACTGTCACGCTTCTTGCTCATTCCTTGCTTTCACTCCTTATCTCATCAAGACTTCAAAGTTTCTCATATTGTCATACCTTTTTGGCAAACTCCTCTCCCACACAAGCTTTTGTCGGAGAGTTAGACTTCCCCTCACCAGTAAGCCTTCCTTCCAAATTTTGATTCTTGAATTATGATACAACTCATGGAGTACTTGTTGTGACCTTTTCACACCATCACCCCATTGCAAATAGGTACCCCCTCTTTTTGCCTGGTAGTCTTAGGGTTTGGGCAGTAGTTGTGTCAGTTGGAAGCTTAGAGGGTTGAGGAGTGGTTAAGTTTTCAAGCCATCAAGGTTGAAAAAATGAAAAAGTCTTGGAGGGTTTAAAGTCACTAGGGTCAGGTTGTGAAATGGGTCAAGTTCTGGGGGAAAATTTCTAAGTATTGGGATGTTTTTGGCTAGTCAAATGCTCTTCAGGATGCCTTAATGCCATATTTTACTTGTTAATTTGGACTAAAATGATAAGATTATGCAAGAGAAGTGCATAGTCCTTATGGGGATCACTATTCCACCACGTTTGGACCAGAAGTTCCTATGAAAATTGTTTTTCCACTAAGTCTTGGCCAAAAGTTCCTACAAGGACCGATTTTTCACTCATGGGAGGTAATAGCAAGTAAAAATCATGTTAAAAGCTCCATTTGTCCCTATGGAGTTGAATCACCACTCCACGGTAAATAAAACAAGGTCAAAACGCAAAAGTCCCTATTAAGGTCATTTTCCCAACAAGCTTGACACTTGGAGCATTTTGAGGAAAAGTTGCTGTGCAAAATCTCTATGGACAGGGAATTTCCCCTTTGTCCCTGTGAAGGTCATTTGTCCAATAGGTTGATACTTAGAAAATTTTGGAGTTGAAATGGGTAAGTCCTTATGAACAAGGAATTTCCACTTGTCCTTGTACCTATATAATTTCCATTGTGTCCCTATGGAGCCAATATTTCCACTTGAAGATTAATGGGTCCAATTTGTCCCCGTGGACAATGAATTTTCACTAGTCTCTATCCACATGAGATTCCCACCTTTTTCCTATAGGGGTAATTTTTCCCCTTGGAGACTATAATGAGCAAATGAAATGAGCAAGTGTTGGGACCATGATTGTCCCTGTGGTAGTTGATTTTCCCCTTAGTGGGCAAGTTGACAAGTGAAGTAAATGTCCTTGTGAGGGTCGATTCTCCCCTTTGAGAAATGAATGAAGGAACGAGGCAAAATTGAAAGACCTCATTTGTCCCTATGATTATCAAATTTACACTAGGGAATAAGTGAAACATTGACAAAGATTTGTCTTCAGCTTTGAATTTCTAAGTGTGGATTTGGACAAGTTTAGAATGGAGTTATCCCTAGAGTTATCGATTCACCCTTGGAGACTTGGTTGGCTTTGAAATGAAATTAAATGAAACTCAATGGGAATTAATAGAAAATCAGTTTGCACGAGGTTCAAGGTTTTAAGAGGCAAGAAGATTTTATCCAACATTGGTTGTGGAAGGGCAAACCAAAACCAAAACTCTTTTAAAGGCCTTCGAACAACAGTAAGAAGACACAATCGAAAGAGTTGACTTAAGCTTGAAAGTCAAAGGTGGCAGGAAAGAAGACTAATCAAAGAAGAAGAAGCAATCAACAACTAGCAAGTAGAGAAAGTAGTGCAATCTAGGCAAAGGAGAGAAGGCATTGGTCTTGTCAGGGAAAATCAGAAAATAAAGAAATCGTAGGTATTTGAAGACAAACGAATTGAGGTCAAGGAATAAGAATTAGATCTCCAAGTTGCAGATTTGAAAGACAAAATCAAAGGAACAAACAAAGCTCCACGAAATTGCAAGTACCGTGCTTCAAATTGAAAGTTTGAAACTTTCTCAAGAAGGCGATTTCAAGAGAAAAATCAGAAGTTTGAAGAGAAGTAAAAAGGCTACGAAAGAGTGCAACATCTGATTTGGACCTGATTCATAGATAAAATCCAAGATTTGAGAAGGCTACGAATACGAAAGTCTTAGACTTGTGAGTTTTGCTCCACTACAACATACAGAATCAAACACCCAATGTTTCAAAAAATACTTAATCCTCTCTTGAATAAGGTCATCTCTCATGCTAAGCTTGCAAAGTAAGATCATGAAATGACTTCAAGGTTCCTTCAATTGTGGATACTTGCTTAGTTGAAATGATGTGATTTGTTGGTAATCACTTAGGGGACTTATATTGTTTCTCAAGATTATGACAATTGCGTGCACTTCTAAAGATTTGGTTTCACTATGTGCAATGTAAATATGTTTTTCTTTGATTTCCAACTCTTCAACTCTCAACTTAAATTCAAACTTCACTTCTACTTCTACTTCTAATCTAGGAATGGAAGGAATCATGGATGACTTGGACTCTATTAGATGCGGTTATATCAACGACTTCCACCCACCTAGTGCAAGCTTTTAAGGTATACTTAAAGATTTTCAAATTGATATTTCTTCTTCAATCCCATCAAACAGATGCAAACCATTACCACACAAGGCACACTTACAATCCACAAGAGGCTAGTGGCCTAGTTTAAATCGAGTCAAGCAAGCAAACATCTACAATTACTTTCATCCAACTAAATTACTTGAGCAAATTCTATTATATTCTATCTCAACAACTTGAAATTGAAATCTATTCTAAGTGAGGATGAAGATAACCATGCAATAAATCAGACTTGATCACAACTAATCACTATGCTAAGCACAACAATGATAAGTAGAGCAAATTTGGCATTTTTCTCGCAACAATTCTCCAACTAACTTTACAAATGAGAGGAGCAAGCCTTATATAGAGGACTCAAGTACAATGGACGACCAAGATTAAATGAGAATCAATGGCCTAGATTGAATCCTACAAACCCTAATTAGGGTTGCCTCCCATCGGCCAATGAGATTCAAGCACCTCAACATGAGCCAATGGCAAAATTACAAAACAAGTGACAACCAATCAACTGACACCAAATGGTAAGCCAATCAGAATAAAACATCTAGCCTAACAACCAATGAGAGAATTTCATGCCACTTAGGCTTACATCAAATCTTCATCAAGAAGATTATTTCCTTTAAGTTTCTCTCTTCTTGCAAGCTCAATGAATTTAGAAATAATAGCATGAAGCCTTTCCATGGGGATGCTTAGTGTGTGGCGAATCTTCCATTCAACAACCTCCATCATAGGAATGCAAACTGAGTAAGTCCTGGCCCAATCTGCCATACTATCCTCGCAAGAGATAATGAATGCCTTCAACGTGGATAGATTTCGCAATTGCTGCTTGCTAGTAATATGGGCATCCTTGAAATAAAGTGTTTTCATCTTTTCTCCCAAAATTGCCACTGTCAAGTCCTTTCTCCTTACCTCTTGAAAATCAAAGATAGTGGATACTGCCTTGTAGAGCTAATCCAAGATAGGCTGCACGTGCTCATCGACATACTTGCAATCATTCTCAATCTTATCTATATATTCCATTTTGGTTGCCAAAGTGCAATACTAGTCAATGATATTTTCCATCTCACCCCATTTGGTTACTCCATTTTCTTCCATCGTGAGAATGAATGCCTCCCTCTAATGGCTTGCTGGCTTGCAACCTAGGCAATCTTGGAATAGTTTTCTCCCTGATGTCTTGGAATTCCTCATGTACTTTTTGCAAAGCTACATCTTGGGCCTTAAGAGCTGCGATCTCTTTGTAATGCCCAACAAATTTCACAAGGAAAGTATCAACGTCCTTTGCAAGTTCCTCAATCCATGCCTTCCCTGCCTCAAATGCCATTGCTAAGGCTTCCAAATGATTGACTGTTTCATGTTCTAGTGTAGGGGGTGGAACAAAGTTTTGATCTTTGACTTGAATTGGATTGGACACCTGTTTGAAATACTCTCTAAATTTTTGCGCCTCTTCCTTACACTTCTTCTTTGCCACTTCCCTGTCCACTCTATTTTGCATGGCCTTAAGAGCATCTTGGGCTTCCTCATATTCTATCTTCTTTGTTGTAGCCCACAACTCATGCTCAACCATCTCATAATCTTGGGGTTGAATGTTGTCTCTTGCTTTATTCACCTTAGGGATAGCAATTTGAACCTTGCAGGCTCCTGAATCATCTCTAATTACCCTGACTACCTTCCTTGCTAGTTGACTCTCTTCCTCAACTTGCTGTATAAGGTCTTCAATGTTCACCATTGGTTCGGGCTCATCAACCTTTCTTTTCCTTGTATCATATGCCTTAACCAATTGGGTGCTGTGCACTCTCCTAACTCCAAATTAGGCTCTTCTCTTCTTTCAACTGGTATCACTGCAACATCATCTTCATCGGGAGGTGAAATTTGACCATCTTTAGGAGAATCTTCAATGTTAACCATCTCATCATTATTTCCATTCTATGGGAGAAGCATTCCTTCTAACTCAGTGGCACTCAATGGAGAATATCCTGAAGAACTCTAACTAATGTTGTCCTCCGATTCAGAAGAAATCTCTTGAGGCACTTCCTGTCCTTTAGATGACATAGTCTTTCCTTGTTTTGAAGTTGCACTTTCTTTGGATGGAGGAGCTGTTTTTTTCTGTTTCTTTGCTTGCGGCTCTTCAATCCTTATCCCCTTCTCTCTCGAACTCTTGCTTGGTGGATCCTTTGCAGTATTTTTCCTCTTCTTGCTAACTTCACCTTGCTGCCCACTTGATGCCTGAGGTTGCTCCGATGATTCCTCTTCTTCAATTTCTTCAACCTCCTTCATCTTGTCATACGTCAAGGGCACTCCTCTTCTTGCCAAATTGGCTATTTTGTCACCCAACCACTGCTAAGTGAAGAGGGCAACAAGAAGCATCAAAGTCTCAAGGCTAACCTCCTTATCATCCTCCCAATTAATTGTTTCTAACTCAAGATTAGTGGTGGTGTCGAAGTCTCCTCTAGTGACGTTATCATCCTTATCTAACTGATTAGGTACCTAAATTCCCTTCCACTTGTACTTTCTAATCATATCAATTGTCAGCCTCGAAAATATTCTCCTTCTGACTTCCAAATCATCTTTTGCATCAGCCCAATAGGCCTCTAAGTGTGGAATGTGAAGGTATCCGTCCCCGTATGCTCTTTTGATCCTCCCTGTAGGGTTGAAGTTTCCCCTTGACTCATGAAATCCTAGTCCATAGTACGCAAACTCCTCATCTGTTGCCTCGACTGTTGCTTGTGATGGACAAGTTTCACTCCCCAAATTGAAATCAAATTTAACCCTTGGTTTGTGCTTGTTCTTTTGAATTCGACCTTACCACCTCCATGATGACCATCTTGTTCGTAGGATATCTTAGGAGCTTCCTTGGGCAAACTGTACTTCTAAGTATTCGAATATATTCGAATTTTGGGTATTGGATGTACCATGATCCATACTCTTCAATCAACTTCTTGGCCTCCTCGGATAGCCTCACATGCGGAGCCTCCTGCAACTGTCTCACAACCTTCATGGCGAATGCATCATTGAAGATCTTGAAGTCCTTGTGATGGTGAAGGTGTAGCTGTGGATAGCATTCATGTACCGAATTCTCCCCTTGAAGCTGTTCCACACCTTCCCAAACTTGCCAATCCTGGGTACTTGAATACTCTAGCCAACATATAGACAAGGTATGAGGTTGTGTAAAATGCCTTGGTGTTCTTCATCGTTCTCAACTGATGGTCAATGTTGTCGCTAATAATCTTTGCCCATGCAAATATTACTTCTCTTGATAAGATCTTGTCTATTAAGTAGTACATCCAAGTTTTGAAAGTGCCACCCTGTGGTTCCCCCATCACCTTGTTCAACATCACAATGAGATCAATGAGATCCCCAATATCCTCCTTAAAATCTGACTTGGTTAACTTTGTCAATCTCAAAATCTTGGAGTAATGATTTTCTAGGCTCAGTCATCCATTCATCATTCATTTTCTTTACACATGTACCACTAGCTATTTGCTGATTGTAAATTTGCCTTGCATGGTCAACTGTAAGATTAGTAAGCTTAACTTCAATTAGTGCTTACACATTGATATGCATCTATGGATGGCGTTGGTGTTATAGTAGTGATTTTAACATCTATTGCTCACCTTAGAGGATTGCACTAGCTTGGTGGAAGTTGATTACAAAACTAAGCCTAGTAAGTTCACAAACACATTCATGTTCTTGCATTCTAGGATTAGAATAGAGCTCCTAAACCTTTATCTATTTGCAATTTGTTTCAAAAGCCTTGTTAGTTTAGAATCAAGCACTTCATTGTCATATCATTCATGCAAGTTGACATATCAAGAGTGAATTAGCATAAGTCCCCTTGCATAACCATCATACATCAAGTTCGCAAGTTCATACATGGTGATTTTGATCAAGAGAGGATAGAGTGTCTTTGGCACTTTATTTTGTGTTGGTGTGGTCTTAAAACACCTATCAATAATACCCTTGACTATTGGACTTCAATATTCCCACCTCTTTTCATCGTTCACCTCACCTACCTCTTTGCATGGCCGAATCACCATTAATTCTTAGCTGGATGATGCACCTTTCAGGATACTTAAAGGGAAAAAGGGAGCATTTAATGATGGAAATGTGGACCTTTAGTGTTGAAAATGGAGAGGTGACCAAGGCTGCCATTAATGTGGTGTTATCGTAGAGTATGTTTGTAGGTCATCGAAAGTCTTTCCCCATCTTTCCAATGTATGCCCATAAGCAGATGGCAAAATTTTGAGTGCATTTTGAAGGAAAATGCCACTTTTGGGTATGGGTGCTATTTGTCGTGTACCAGTTGGGAGATCTAGCATTTAATGTGGTCTTTGGCTTATTCGTGGGGTTTCATGACACATAGAGGCCCTATGAAATGGATTATTATGAAGAATATTCAAAACCCCAAATCAAAGTTGTTTTGAACCCTAGTGTTTGAGCACATCGATTTGATGATGGAAACCCTTAGATTCAGAAGAGGTTGAAGGACGAAAACTCTAAGGATTTCATGTGCCAAAGGAAGAAAACCTTGTTGGCCGAAGGAGTGATTCTCTTCTAGAGGTCACATATGAACTTTAATGGTGGTCGATATTGATGATATGGAGTGGACATGATACTTATAGTTATTATGGGAGAACAATCTAGTGATTTTTGGAGCTTTCATGGCAGTGCAACTCATCTTCATTTTGTCAATGCCATATGTAGCAAGTTATTGTAGATACCTGACCAAGCAGATAGAACTTTGTGTTTTGATTGTAAGACGATTGTGCATTAAGTAGGGTAGGTGTAGTTTATTGTTACTCATTTTTCATTGTAGCTGTTGTATTCCACTATACAAAATCTAGAAGCAATGGGGCCCATTGCTTTACAAGAAAGGATAAATGATTTGAGACGAAGTTTGGTTATCTAGGCAGTATTTTAAAACAAAACAATGATTCTTTTCATATTATCTAACTTCAAAACCCCAAATCAAAGTTGTTTTGAACCCTAGTGTTTGAGCACATCGATTTGATGATGGAAACCCTTAGATTTAGAAGAGGTTGAAGGACGAAAACTCTAAGGATTTCATGTGCCAAAGGAAGAAAACCTTGCTGGCCGAAGGAGTGATTCTCTTCTAGAGGTCACATATGAACTTTAATGGTGGTCGATATCGATGATATGGAGTGGACATGATACTTATAGTTATTATGGGAGAACAATCTAGTGATTTTTGGAGCTTTCATTGCAGTGCTCATCTTCATTTTGTCAATGTCATATGTAGCAAGTTATTGTAGATACCTGACCAAGCAGATAGAACTTTGTGTTTTGATTGTAAGATGATTGTGCATTAAGTAGGGTAGGTGTACTTTATTGTTACTCATTTTTCATTGTAGCTGTTGTATTCCACTATACAAAATCTAGAAGCAATGGGGCCCATTGCTTTACAAGAAAGGATAAATGATTTGAGACGAAGTTTGGTTATCTAGGCAGTAGTTTAAAACAAAACAATGATTCTTTTCATATTATCTAACTTCATTTGATTTTATTTACTTTATTTGAGGTCCCTAGGGGCGGACTTTGTGAACAGGAGTTTGCTAGATTGTCCCTGTCCAAGTGATAGCACCTATGCCCAAACTAAAGACATACCCGAAAGTAGACTTTTTGTCACCAATAGAGCCTCCCCAATCTGAGTTTGTGTAACCAATGAGTCGGGGATCTTTGGTTCGTCCATAGAGGATACCAAAGTCTGGAGTGCCCTTGACATAGCGCAGGATGCGGTTCGCTGCAACCCAATGATCTGAATGCAAAACTGAGATTAAGTCTAGTGGCAGTGAGATAGATCAAACTGCCCACTAGTTGCTAAAGGCAGAGTCATTCTCAACAAGAGAACCAGATTTGGTGGACAACTTTAGACCACACTCCATAGGTGTAGATGCAGTTTTGCAGTTCCGCATTTGTCAAGCAGAGCTCGTGCATACATAGACTGAGAGATAAAGATGCCATGTGATTGTTGCCAAACGTCAATACCTAGGCAATAGTTTAGAAGCCCAAGGTCGGTCTTGTCAAAAGACTGGCATAAATTCTATTTGATTGTTTTAATCAAAGATGCCAAACTGCCAGTGATAATCAGATCATCAACATAAATAACCAAAAGGATAATATCATTGCTACTAGTAGTCTTGACACACAGATTTGAGTCAGAAGGACTCCTCTAGAAACATTGATCTCTGTGGTACTTCTCAATTTTTATGCACCATGCCTGAGGAGCCTATTTGAGGCCATATAGTGTTTTCACTAGTTTGAGTACCTAGTGTTCTTTACCGACAACCTTGAATCCAAGAGGTTGCGTCATGTAAGCCTCTTCGTGTAACTCACTGTTCAAGAAGGCACGCTTGACGTCCATTTGATGGACTTTCCAGCCACACTGAGCTGCCATGGCTAGGACTAATTTGATGGTGCTCATCTTTGCCGTCAGAGCAAAGGTCTCCTCATAATCAATTCCTTCACGCTGAGAGAAGCCTTTAGCAACAAGACAAGCTTTGTACTTATCTAGAGTTCCATCAGCCTTGTATTTGACTTAGTAGACCCATTTGCATCCGATGGGTTTCAGCTAATCTCGAATGTCCTTGATTTTATTGAGATGATCATGCAAGGACACCTTTCATCCATCATGATCGAAAAGAGCATGTTCTTCAAGAAGAACGCACAACTCTTTTTAGAGGTTTCATGCAAGCCTTTGAGATGCATCCAAATTTCAGCAGCTGATTTGCGAGAAGTAACCTGTGAGAGCTGATCATTAGTGACTGAAAGTTTGATGAGCATAACAACTTCTCAATTTTGCTTGTCAAATTTTTCTTGCTCTTGCCTTCTTTTTTAGGACGTTTAGTCTTGCCCATAACAACGTTGTCAAGACATCAGTATTCAAAGACTCATCATACGGTGTTTCCAAGTATTGTAGTTTTTGCCTTTGAATTTCTGACTCCCCTCAAGCAGAAAATTCATCAAAGACGCCATTGTAGAAGACTGAGATCAAAAGTGGTTGACCAAATGGTGGCACACATACCGAGGCATAAGATATTCAACATGTGGAAAGTGCGTACTGGACAGGACTGAGGTAGAAAACAAATAATGATTTTGAGATTGAACAATAGATTGTCAGGCATGGATCCCGATGCAAAGAATTTTCGAAAGACCCCAAAAGTTTTGAGAGACCCAGAACAACTCTCGAGAAACCCTCCAAGAATTTGCAATCAAACTTCAAATTTGACTAAAAAATAGAGGATTTCGTAGAAACCCTAGTCGGCTGTCTGCAACCACTCCAAAAATCGTAGAAAATTCGGTGAAGCACAGATCATAGGTGGTGAAAGCCCTAGCTGCGGGTGAGAAACGGGTCTAGAGAGGGGTCGTGTTCATAAAAGCTTTATTTTTGTCCAAATGCGAGCAGAGAAATGGCGTCAAAAAATGACCAGAGATATGGTCGCAAAGGTGCAGAAAAATATCCAAAAAACACTAGAAAACGTAGACAAAGACCCGTTGTTTTTGAGAAAGAGGGCAGGAACAATGGCGATTCGGGTTGCAGGAGCTAGGAGCCACAAAAAAATGACCACAGAGCCATCGATGATTAGAAAAAAATGTTGGAAGAATTCACGTTGGAGGTTGCATAAGGAAAAAGCACAGCAAGGAATGATGTGAAAATTCCTAGCCAAACACGAAAGAACAAAGACCGAACTTCCACAAGCACAAACGAGCATGAAAGGAGCCAAAAAATTTTGTTGCAGGAATGGCGTTAGAATGGACGCGAAAACCCTAGATGGGTTTTGAAAAATGAATTTCTGCAAAAAAGAATTAACCAGAGAAATTTTGAAAAGAAGCAGATAATTTCAATAAAGAAATTATAATTTTTCTGAGAAAATTACTCTAGCTCTGATATCATATTAATAATTAGATAGATAATTAGTAAGTTATTGGATAGATTAATGAATGAGCAAGACACTCATATATAGATTACAAATATGATGTTATTAGAAACATTTTAATAACGAAAGAATAAAAGAATATTAGAAACATTCTAATATTTACAAGATACACAATATTGACCATTAAAAGAAATAATAAATAATATATTCGGAGATATTATTCTAATAGTTTGTGTGGTCTGGAAGGTTATTATTTGGGCTTGGTGGTGGGGACTCAGTCCCTCAACTCCACCTTGTATTGTGACAGAACATGCCAAGGGTGCTGCCCCCTTGATCAGCTGAGGTTGTTGCTCCAAGATCCCTGCGAGGGGCAAAAACCCCAACCAATTTATAAGTCTAACCAAGTAATGGACCAATGATTAATCATGATCACAAAATCTATAAAATGCATATCCTTTGTTGTAGATCTTTGCATCTGCATAGTCACAGTCACAATCATGGATGATCTTGTTCCATACATCGTACAATTTGTATAGTATACAAGGCTTGCCTCAAACAAAGTTGGCATGCCATAGCCATTATACTATTGAATACGAGTTAAGTCTAAGTCAGCAGGAAATGCCACTTTCATAATTGATAGAACAGGCCCATATATTAGTATCCCAGTTGAGGGCAAACTGGAACATATCAGTTATCTTTTTACTTAACCATTCGTCTATGTTAATTAGATTGACAATATAACATGCAGTCTTGAAGGTTTCAAGAAAACTTGGATAATAAGACCCGCTTGAATATACACATCAGTCAAGCATGTCCATTGTCTATATTAACTCATGCTCTCATGTATGTGTGTGTGTGTATAAAGAGCATCACAATTCATATTCAATTACCGACACTTGGAAACATTCTATATCATTTAATGTCTATGATGAATGCTTGATCAATGTTATCATATGAATATTTGAAATTTCCTTATATTTTAAATTTTTTCGTAATTTTTAATAACCGTCCCCTAAAAAATGACCAAAAAGATTTCCCGTACGAGAAACACAACTTACAGCCCTGTCTTGGAAACTTGGGGGAGCATAGAGTTTTTATAATTATATACATATAACTTGTGATCCTACTCCATCTTTGTTGGAAAATATCCTATGGATGATGCCTTAAGTATTTAAAGTTTTCCTTAATGATCTATTCACTTCCTTTCTTTTGTTTTTTTCCAGGAAGTGGTTATAATATCCTGTGAAAATGTCCAGCTAGCATATAATAAGGCTTATTTGCTAATTTGAAGAATTTCCATAGCTGCCATTTATTCTCCATATGACAATTTATTGTATTTTCAAGAGGGTAGGTCTGTCCTTGGAGATTATATTTAGTAACATTATCAGAGTTGAATGGCCGTTCATATATTATTTTTTTATGTGATGGGCATTAATAGTTTTGCTTGAAAGAAGAGCTTTATCTTTTCAACTGTAGCATATCTTGTCTAAACATGGTTTTGAATTAAAATTTTGCACATAATATATTTAGTAACATTATCAGAGTTGACTGGCCGTTCATATATTATTTTTTTATGTGATGGACATTAATAGTTTTGCTTGAAAGAAGAGCTTTATCTTTTCAACTGTAGCATATCTTGTCTAAACATGGTTTTGAATTAAAATTTTGCACATAATTAAGACATGAAATGCATCATAATTTTGCACATAATTAAGACATGAAATGCATCATAATGGTCCTTTTGTGTATATAAATTCATTGTACTTGGTATATTCATTGTTTAATTTTCTGATTGTAATTCCTGATGACTTCATTGAGCAGTATGGACCAATTGTTAAGATTGATATGAAGTTTCCTCCACGTCCTCCTGGCTATTGTTTCATTGAGGTATGTATTTTGACTTGAAATTCAATCTTTTGTGTTCTATGGATTATAGGCTGTATAGCAAGAAGTTTTATTGTGATATGCGAATTGTTGGCATAAAATTGTGGTTTTGATACCAGGTCATAATGATGTTTTAAAAACATTTTCTTCCTTACTCTTAAGTTGTCAAAAGTTTTCAATTTTTTCTTTTTTATAATGTAATGTTTGCAAAATACAGTTCAATTGTAATATATTTGTCATTCTTGCAGTTTGAGGATGCTCATGATGCAGAAGATGCAATTCGAGGTCGTGACGGATATGAAGTTGATGGTCATCATCTGCGGGTGAGAAAAGATTCTTGTTCTATCCACAAAGTTTTTCAGGTAATAATTTACATACAGCCCTTTTCGAGGGAACTAATATTTTATGTATTTTACTCTATTATGTAGGTTGAGCTTTCTCATGGTGGGAGAGGATCAGCAACAACAGATCGGTATAATAGCTTTAGTAGCGGAGTTGGCAGACGTGATGGTGGACTACCAAGAAATTCTGACTATCGAGGTGTGTCTCAAAATTTGGACAAAACTAATGTCTTTCTATTTGGAGGTTTGATATTGCATCATTAGATTAGTCTCAATTTTCAATTCTTTTCTGAAGCCTTGCCTTTGTTGTCTAATCCAGTTATTATCACTGGGTTACCTACCTCAGCATCATGGCAGGACCTAAAAGTGAGTTATGAATAGTAAATGGTCAAATTTATTAAGATAATGTGTGTAGATTTGTTCAATTTTTAGTCCACTGTGATTTTCAGGATCACATGCGAAGAGCTGGTGATGTTAGTTTTGCCCAAGTATTCCGTGATGGCAAAGGTGAGTTTTATGTTCTTTAAACTGTTAAAAGTAAAGGACTATGGCATGATTACAGTTTAAGTATATAATGATTCTTTTTGTTGTCTATATTTCGTCTATGCCAGGGTCGATCATGTTAAATAGGGAATGTGTTCTCATTGGGATGGGAAATAGGAACATGACATCTGAGGAACTTTTGAAACTGTTAGGATAGTAGGGAACAAGATTCTAATCCCTAAAAAGGGTAGTGATGCCACTCGATGCTCATTAACAATGGATTCTACTTTAGTAGCACTGCAAGAACATTCAGCAAAACTCCATTTTCATCTCCAATTGACACAATCTACAATTAAACATGTTCACTGGGCTATTCGGAACCCTTAATTGGGTTCGGGAGGATTTCTTTTCCATTGGACCCTTCTCTCTATTTTTATTTCAGTTGTTGCTTTCTTTTTAGGGCACCGTGTGGTGTCCCTGCTGCAGGCTGGCCCCTTTTTGATGTACTTGGCAATCCCTTTGACTCTTTGTGGTCTTTTGTTGGACATTAATAGATTTATCTTATCTTATCTTATCATATTGCCGTTGCACGCATGACAGGAAAATCAAGAAACAAGAGTACAATCATGCAAAGAATGAAACACACAACTGAGACACAAGTCTTATGCTTTGTCGTGCCCCCGCCATGATAGATAAACAAGATATTTAATATACCAGAAAATTGTCTTATTATTTAAGACTTTATAATTTTCTGCAATACCAGACCAAAGGAATTAATCATTTCCCGTAATTGATATGGCAAAAAAAGAAGTCAGTGATATTACATAGAAGTCGGCGACCCTAATTACAATTCAGCAATCAAATAACAATAACAGCGATCAGATTAATAAACAGGAAATAAATTAGTTAACATGAAGAGGTGCGACCAAGGATTAGAAGCAATTAGTTAGTTAACAATTAAGAAGAGGCCTTCTCACAAGGATCACCTCTCTTTAAGGAAACAAAGAAATATAAATAGAGAAGGCTGCGGGGAGGAAGAGGATCAGATAGAACCAGGAAGATAGCATTGGGATTACTGAGCAATAAATCTGATAATGATACAGTTTCAAAAAATATATATGTTTAACTGCAGCTTCTATACTTATCCAACTTGGTGGTATGATGTATATTGGTAATATTCCACTTTGCGGCCGATATGCATATTTTTACATTGTTATCTTTGCTATATTTCTGTCTGTGAATAATGTGACACATATGAAGATTTTTTGTAAGGATTCTCATCCATTGGGTCATCTCATTTTGGAGGGGAGATATAGTACATACAAAGGATGCAAGTAGCTAGGAAGCCACACCGTTAGAGACACCCCAAGTGTGGCTGGGAGGGTGCATGAAGGTTGTCATTCCATGCTCCTGGGCTGGGTGGAATGTCTCAAGGCGCTTTGTATGATCTCCCAAATGGTGCTCCATAATGATGATGAGTTTGTTGGATAGAACTTCAAGCAATCCCATATGACCTACATCAGGATACTTTAGTAACAATTGCTATTTCCAAGCATTATTCAAATCCTAAAAAGAGAATTTTAGGGCAGATTGAGTAAAATCCAAGTAGGGGACATTACAAATGGTATCAGAGCATGATCCTGCCATCCTGCAGGGTAAAGATAAATCGATGGATCTAACAATATGTGTGCTGTGTGTATACTTTGTGTATGCTCTGTTTCTTCATATATTCATGTGTATTATTTGTGTTTTCCTTGTGTATGTTCTGTGTTTGGTTTAATTCTTGGTTGATTTAGAATATTAGAATAAGTAGAGTAAACCAAAAGACATAAATTGCATTTGAGGACACAGATGTGTGTCATGCTTCTAATTCTCATCTTAATGTGTGGGAAGCACACCCTTGCTACCAATTCAAGGAGATATCTGTGACATCGTAAAAATGAGAGAAAACTTGTCTTAATATTACAAACTGTGAGAATTTCCAATCATTGGCCGAGATAACTCACAACTGACTTAAAAACAGAGATATAAGAGTTAATATCAGAGTAGTGCAGCAGAAGCTAAATATAGATTTAAGGATTGGTTTAAAGACTTGGATATAATTGACATTGCTCGAGGACAAGCAATTTTGGGAAGGGTGGATTGTCATGCCCCCACCATGATAGATAAACAAGATATTTAATATACCAGAAAATTGTCTTATTGATTAAGACTTCACAATTTTCAGCAGTACTGAACCAAAGGAATTAATCATTTCCCGTGATTGATATGACCTGTATAAAATGCAATGTCAGATAGACTCAAACAACATGTCAGCGATCTTACATACAAGTCGGTGATCCTAATTACAAGTCAGCAATCAAAACATAATGACAGCGATCAGATTAATAAACAACAAATAAATTAGTTAATGTGAAGAGGTGCGATCAAGGATTAGAAGCAATTAGTTAGTTAACAATTAAGAAGAGCCATGTCTTCTCACAAGGATCACTTCTCTTCAAGGAAACAAAGATATATAAATAGAGAAGGCTGCGGGAAGGAAGAGGATCTGATAGAACAAGTAAGGCAACATCAAGATTACTGATCATTAAAAATTTAAATCTGATAACGATACAGTTTCCAAAATCACATATACTAAACTGCAGCTTCTATACTTATCCAAATCGGTGGTATGATGTATAATATATATTGGTAATGAATTGTATGATAATCATTGGACTTGCATCTGATGGTAGATAGAATATTCCACCTTGCTGCTGTATGCATATTATATGTTGTTATCTTTTCTATATCTCTGTATGTGTATAATTTGAAACATATTAAGATTTCTTTAAGGATTCTCATTTTGGAGGGGAGATATAGTACATACGAAGGATGGAAGTAGCTAGGAAGTCACACTGGTAGAGGCACCCCAAGTGGGGCCGAGAGGCTGGATGAAGGTTGTCATTCTGTGCTTTTGGCTGGGTGGAACAGCTCAAGACACCTTGTATGATCTCCCAACTGGTGCTCCATAATGACGATCAGTTTGTTGGATAAAACTTCAAAGGAATCCCATACGACCTACATCAGGATACTAAAGTAACAATTCCCATTTCCAAGAATTATTCAAATCCTAAAAAGAGAATTTTAGGGCAGATTAAGTAAAGTCCCAGTAAGGGACATTACATGCTTGGAGAAACCCTATATAGGGAAGAGAAGAAACTCCAGAAGATTGAGCCTTATCTCCTCATGCCACTAAGTTCCAGTTCAATATAAGTGATTAGAAAGCCTCTAGGATGTATATGAAGCTTTTACAATGTAACAACATGCTCAAAACTACCTGCACAGGCCTCTTCACAACAAAACCCCTATTCCAATGCCCACAGGAGTCGTAAAATGCACAAAATGAAGGCTACAAACAGGAGGACCAACCTTTCCAACTATGTTTACAATAAAAAAATACCTTTCCTATAACTTCCCACATGTAAAAAATGGAAGATAAATTGTCAAAAAGGTGATTTGAAATGTCAGAGGCCTTCACATTGCATATATTACATCAACTATGATGAATTCACTGCTTCTACTCGGGGGATGGTGATATTATTTTTGCTGCCTGTGGAAAGCAGCAGTTTTCCCAAAATTGGTTGTCCACTTCGTTTGGATTCCCGTGCTCCTGTTTCAAGGCATCCTTGAGATGCTTTGGATTATCCCAAACATGACATTGACAAATTACAGGCTTCTCGGCAATAAAAGCTATCAAACTTATGTCTCTACAGTTTTTATAATATCTCCTTGACTGAAAGTAGTAACATGATCCAAATGGCCTAAATTTTCAGATCAGTTTGCCACCCACTATGTATAGAGGATGCTTGGACATCTCTCAATTTCCAAGGAATGTTAGGCCATATTCATAGTCAAAGTCAATAAGTCATAAGAAAGTTGAATCTAACCTTAACATTCACTCGTTAAAATACTTTAAGCCTTCAAATATGGAAAAGTCAAAATTGATCACCATTTTTGAGGGAATTTGACAGGAAAAAGATCAGGAAGAAGAAAACACAGTAAAGGAAAAAGAGAAAAATAAGCAAACGGACTTTGGATGACATGAAAATTTATTAGCATGCCAACGTTATTATAAGTGATATAGAATTATTTTATTTGTGTATATTCTCTAGTATTTGCTTTCTTTTTCTTTTCTTTGGCTCTAATATCAACCCCTAGACTAAATTAAAATGAGTAGTCATAGTTCTAGTGGGGAAGGAGAATAGGGAAATGAAACTTAAGATTCCTTTCTCAAACCTAAAACCTGAAGGTGATGGTTGGTTTAGAAAAGCCATATCCATAAATTTGGACCAAGTTCACATAAAACAATGCGAAAAGCAGTAGTGCAGGTATGAGAGATGGTCATTTAATTCTAAAATGATCAATGTTAGGGAGCTAATGTGGTGTAAAGCAGTGTGTACAAAAGGTTTTAGTATCATCACCTACAAAAGGTTTTAGTATCATCACTAGCAAAAGGGTTTAGTATCATCACCTACAAAAGGTTTTGAGGCACACAAATATACAAGCCTTTTATAGGAGGCTGGATTATTTGGGTTTTGAGCAATAACAAATAAACACGAACTTTTAGATCAAAACCTCAAATTTTTCTTGCTCTCCTCTACCAAGTGGAATACAACAAATCCGAGTTGGCGCAGTATAGTATTGTAGGCATATTAAAGGGATTTCTTGTAGTATTCCCAAAGATAAAAAAATGTATAAAGTTAAAAGTGGATTATAATGAGTTTTATGACTCAAGGTACAATAAATGCGCAATGCTAAGGCTAATGAAAGATTTGCTAGTTTTTATAGAGCTTCAAGATGACTTAAATTCCTTTTACCAAGTAAAAACAAAATTGCGATAACTATTGAATAAGTACGTGTTTAAGGTTATGTTGTAGATGGAATTTAAAGTAATTTAGATGAAGTTCAGCATTGTGATAGATGAATTGTAAAGTGTAATTGCTCAACTTGAAATTTGAGCTTCTTTGTGATCCCATGGTGGAGTTTATATCCTCGAATGTGAATATTTTGTCACTAGGTGCAACTAACAATTGTCATTGAAGTGAATTATTAGTGCAAATATTTGCAAATAAAAATGCATTGCGCAATACTGTGAAATTTGAAGTATCCTTTAGAACTCTGAGTTTACTAAAGTTGTTTAGGATGTGTGCATTCTTATTGATAATCATCAAGCTCCTTGGCTTACTTATTTGACTAATGTGCATAGAAAAACTGTCAAACCTACGAAATTAATATTGTAAGTTGCTATATATTGTTGGACCAGATGAATGTACAAGATGTTATAGGCTGCCTTTCTTGTATCTGCACGAATGCATGGGGACAGTAGAATAAAATTACCTAGATGTTTAGTGAGCAATGAAGGACCACAACATTGATGGGTAGAATTCTCCGTTTTTGAGTTTGTTTTGCAAACCAATTTGGAGGAAGAGACATTGAGAATGGCTAAACAAGTTAGTCTTTGGCAATGTTATCTCTTCCAAACCAAACAATCTCTTGGTTAGAGACACCATTTTATTATGACAAATTTGATTGAAAGGATTCTACTTCCAATAGTGCTTTGGGTGTTGGTGTGAATAGGGGCTTTTCCTATTCGATTCCCCCCTTTGTAGTATTCCTTTTTCACACATGCTCACATGTTAAGTTTACTTAAGGAGCTAGGAATATTTTTAGAAGTCCTCGTTGTCATGTGATCTTATCTATCTTATCGCTAGTTGCCTCATTGCATAGGAGTAAGACACTTGTCACAATCTTGTCTAGTCCTAGATCTCAACCTTTTCTTTACAGGCAAGGCATCATATGTACATTTAACATCCTTAACGCACCATAATCAGGCAATATTTAGTTCTTGTTGGTCTAACATAGTATTGTTATCTTGGGAGCTTGAGTCCATTGGTGACTCTAACATAGTATCAGAGCATTAGATTTTAGCCCTTCTTCAAATTTATTATTTGAGAGCTAATTAGGTAGGAGCTTTTGTTGGGTGCACTTTGGGACAAAACAAACCTCATCATTAAATCCAAAAGGCCCAAAAATCTTGATTTTCATATGTGATACTCTATATTATGGAGATGAATATTTTTCACCATTTTTGAGGATTTGAAGGTTACAAAAAAAGCCGGTTGCTCAGCTCTATGGAATTTGTATAGTCATATGGACTCATACACTCATTGCACGATTGTACCACTAATTAGCATTTATAGTTGTTTTAGAAGAGAATCTAGAATATTGGCTGCATATTTGCCTACGTTAGTGCTTTATTAGTTTGCGGTATGTCTTATGCGTTGGTTGGTGTCATTGTATGTCAGGTAGACTTTTTTTAATTAAAAACTTGGATTTTAATTTTGATGCACCTAGTTATTTGTCATCGATCATATTGTGTTGCGACACCTAAGCCTAGTGGGTGCCCTCGTCAAGCACGTGCCATTGTTGGGAGCAGCTATCACGGCTCCACACGCCTAATGCCCTAGTGGCAGTGAATTATTTTGTAAACCCTGCAATGCACGAGTCATATGGAGATTGTACCTTCAACACCTAGTTGCCTAATTTTGCCTCTCTAGCACCTAAATAGGGCTTTTGGATTTTTACTTTGCTAGAACTTTCTACTAGGGTGTCAAAATTTTGCAAGCTAGATATTGACAGAAAGCTGGTTCCAAGCACTTACCAATGGTGTTGGCCATTTTGCCAGATTTGGTATAGTTGATTTGATTATTGATTGAAGTCAGATCTTCAATTTTGTCTCCTAAGCTCATAACTTTTTGCCTAGATCTCTGATTTTTGTGATTCTTGTGGCGTTAGGAGGTTATTAAGGAGTTCTATCAAGCCATCCTTGCTGGTTTTCTAAATTAAGCCCTAGGTACATTTTATTTAATTTTTTTCGTAGTTACATTCTAAAGGATTGCTTGGACATGTTGGCACTTGAGAAAGTTTTTCTTTGATAAAATCACTTCATTTCAGCCACATAATATGTATTGATCTATGATTTTATCAATTGAGGAGTGTACCATTGTAATAATCATTGGGTTAGGCAACACATCCTTTTGTAATCATTCTAAGGAGAATTGTGAGTCTTGGAAATAAGGCATCTTGACATATTGTACGTGGCTCAATCTTTTGCCTCATCTTTATGGACTCATTGCTGAGCCAGGGTCAATGGAAGAAATTAATTTGGGGTGATTAAAATGATAATATCATAGGATTGGCGTTGACTCCTCATGGGATACCTGCTATTAGATACCGGGAATTAGGTGCCCACGTACAGTTTGGACCAAAATTTGAGAGATCTATGGAGATGCACATAATCCCATTCTCAGATATTCCCAAATCATATTACATCATTCCATTTGATGATGTTGATAATATACCATTTAATGATGATACATTAGAGGAGCTTGAATATGAAGCAAAGTTTGAACGTCTTGACGGTCAAACAACCTCTCTAATCGCTCCTACTCCTTTTGAAACCACAAGTTTATCTTTTGTTACCACATCATAGTTCAGAGATGCTTCATTGAGAGCTTCTAGTGATTCTTTGCAGCAGGTAAATCATGGTTTTTCAGATACATTTTTGTAGAATGATTACTTGACTTGTATTTTAGGCATGTTTTTGGAGTCACATTTTATATTTGAAGGACAAATTTGAGGAGTTATGACTCCTCTTTGCTGACAACCCCATCATAGTTGTCTCACTATCTTTGTCTGTGGATCTTGTTCAACCTTAGTTACGTCTTGATCTTGGTATGTCACCTCCATCTTTGATTGGGTACCTGATTTTGTCGTGTCACATCCTAGCATGGAGATACTTCATTAGTTCATAGGGACACACCATGAGACTTGTTCCTTCATCTATCCACTTGGATATGAAGTTTCTTCTCCATTCACCATTGAACTTGTTACATCCCAAAGGCATATTGCTTGTATGTGATGACCCCTCTGTGAGATACATTTAATAATAAATAAAAATATTAAGTCAAAATCTAAAATAAATAAATAAATAATTAATTACAATATAAATATATCTTAAAAGACGACCAATCATGATCGAGAATAAGGAAGTATATGGGGATACATCCTTATTTAGGAGAGAACATGTCTTGAAGATAATCATTGTCGATCAAACTAAGGACATAAGGCTAAGGACATTAACTTGCAAACCGTATTACACAGCCAAATACCATTGTCATTGATTAAATAAGATCATTGAATTAATCATGGTGGCACCACTAGTTCTTTATATATTTTGCTAAGAATCCATAAAATTACCGTGCAAACTTCAACAAGGATCGTCCAAGCTTTTTATTATTAAGGAACACAAGTACGTGAATATCAGTATCGTCGCATAGTCATGAGATAGCTAACGAGCATGAAACAATATGAAGTTGTGATTACAAATAATGGTTGGACGACACAAGGAATCTAATGTTAGAGACCCCCGATATCTGTAATGGTGTCCAAGACATGGATGTGCATTAAGGTAATGATTGGTAGCAATACAAATAAAATGCAATTGACTAAGATATCGAATTAGATAGCTAGCATCGTATATTGACTATGAATAAACAAAGAATATGATGATTGGATATTGAACTGAGAACATAACATCAGCGGTTGGTTAGTTATCGATAATAAGTGAAGGTGCCGATTATGAATTGAGAGGTGCGAGTTGTTGAGGATTGACGTGTCTCTTACTCTCAAAGGTTGCAACCCATTGATGGGTAGTATGTATAAAAGGAAGTCAGCAAAGAGGATAGGAGTATAGGAATATACTCTCAACAGTGAACAACACTTGATCTTAAACAAAGACTTGCTGTATGCATTCTGTGGAAAATTCAGTAAAGTTTATATATTGTCAGTAGTTTATACTGCGCACGCACACACGCACATATATAAAGTTTTGTTATATGTAAAGTATATATAAGAGATTGTGATTATGTATAAGTATGTTATTAATAAAAAAAGAAAAAATATATATATATATATATATATATATATATATATATATATATATATATTCTTTAAGAGATAAACAATCTTATATAGTCTATTAAATACATTATATGTTAATATGGATGAAATCAGAATATCTATATATAATGTATATATCTATCTTTGAAAGGTTTAATTATAATATTTAGATATACTCATTAGTCTATATTATATATCTGGTATGGTAAGGAAGATATTAGAGAGAAAACAAAGATTATATAAAAAATATGTTTGAGACTCTTCATAAGGAAGAAATGAATAAGGAATATAAATGAGTACTCAGAGATATGTATAAAACCATATTTAGTCTTATTACTGTTTTTGCCCAAGAAGAAAGGGGTTATAATGTTTCCAAGGAGGGGCTTGTCTAAATCCAATCAGTAGTATTATTCCCAAGACAGGGTAGGGGTCAACGTCCTAGAAGCCTTGAGGGCAAGTCTCAAGATAGGATACAGGCTTGGACCTGTAAACTTTGAGGGAACCTATTGTAATTGGTCTCTAGGCACCTTGGTTACATGCCTAATCCTCCCTTCATCAAATTGAAGTAGTAATAAGGTCGGTATGGGTGTTAATAATATATATAGAGAGATAACTTAATCTAATGAGATGAATGAATAATTCTCTTTACTTTGATTGTCTTAGATTGAATCATTATATCTTTATCCATTTAGCTTAGGACATAAATATTAAATATAGGTTAAACTGGTAATGACTATGTCTAATCCTAATAGGGGACATTACATTGTAGGCATTGGATCATCTTTTGTATTCAAGCTTTCTTCATTAGCATAGGAGCTACTTCACTGGTGGAGGGAGTGAGATACATTGTCTCTCATTTTCCCTCTTATGGAGGGGTTATTGATTGTATACTTGTGATGGATCTCATCCTCGGGGTTATTGAGCTTTCCATCCATCACTTGCATGTGTTGTTTGCATTTTTTTCTCTTTTGGAAAGGCGTTTTCTCCTATTTGGTTTTCTTCTTTTCTTTGTTTGTAAGAGATTGTATTTGTAAATGGGTACCTAACATGGCCCAGTAGTCCAAACTCATACTAATCATCTTTGCATTCATGCATTTGTATACATTCTCCATAAGTAGCACTTAAGAGGGGGTGTTGGTGTGAATATGGGCTTTTCCTGTTTAATTTCCCCCTTGTAATGTGACCAGTGCACATTATCTAACTTGTTCCTAGTCAGATCCTTTTCACACATATTCACATGTTAAATTTACTTAGGGAGCCAGAATCTTTCTAGAAGTTCTACTTGTCATGTGATCTTATCCTATCTTATCACTAGTTGTCTCATTGTATAGGATTAAGAAATTTGTCACAATTTTGTCTACCTTTATCTCTCAACCTTGTCTTTATCATATGTACATTTAACATCCTTAATACACTATAATTAGGCAATATTTTGCTCATGTTTCTCTCTTGTGGAAGACATCTTTTGGTTTTGCTTGTGATCTTGAGAGCTTGAGTACATTTGGTGACTCTAACATTAGTAACTCTTGATTTTATTGTGATTTACGTTTCTTCTTAGTTAGAAATTGGCTAACAAGTTTTTTTTTGATTCCAAACAAGATTTATTGAGGAAAGGATTTTAGTTGTCTTCAGGTTGGATGTTGGAAAGTATAGGTCTTGATAGTTAAAATAACAAATGACAAAGTGGGAGCTGTTCATATATGTGGGGCAAGGAACCAAGATTTCCCATCATTTGAGTTTTTCATCCAAAGTCCTCTAATATATATTTCTTCATCAACCTAATTAGGTATAAGGGATATCTTTCTTGTTGGTTGGAAGTTCATGGATGATGCGCCCTTATCCATCTTTGAGGATTTTTCTATGGATATGGTATAATATTGAAAATTGAGTCACATGACAAGATTGAGAGGGCTTTACCACCTCTCTTTCAATATTGTTGGATCTTTCCACTTGAGTATTGCACAAATGATCTAGTGGATTTGATGACCTAGGAGATGTTGCTTGCATCATTTAGGATGACATCTGGTCCATCATCCCGCCTAACAAATTTAGACAAATATTCATGTTATATGAGGATTTAAATTAAGAGACTATTTGGTCTGTAGATGGTTAAGAGAAAGAATGAACTTGAAATATCCCCAATGGATATTTTCCCCAAATTCTTCAAATATATCTCAGAAGATTTAAACAAATAATTTCATGCAATAAACTATTGATTCAACTGAAATAAACCAGCAATATGCTCTAATAAAATCCTCAGAAAATGTTATTGCATTATACAACAACAATGGAATTACAAGACAATCCAATCTGAAATACAGTATGCAACAGTGAGATCGGATAACATGAACCTGGAAGTGCAATGGTGAACTCCGTCGTGAATCCACCTCAAAGATGAACTGGGTTTCCGTCCAATCCACCGAGAAAGCTTGAAGGTTTCCGCCCTTAGGTTTCAGAATCGAAAGCTAGAAGCTTCCCGGATTCTCCAAGAGAAGAGAAATAAATTCATAAATAAAGCCTCCTCAAATGAGCCTCTTTTCCCTCTTTTAAAGAAACAACTGTGACTCTTCAGTTTCCCCTTCTCTGTCTTTTCATATTCCCACTTTATGTCTTAATTAAACCACTTTAAATTAATATATCCATTTAATAATAAGTGGCATAATAATAGAATATGAAATCTTCTGGCATTAAAATGGATGACCAAACGACCTCAGAAGATGACGTGTGATAGATTGCCGGAAAGCTCCCGACGATACGCTCCAAGTCCATTACTGAAATGCCAAGAAAAGTGAGCTCTGTCGACTTACTATAAATAGTAAGTACCTAGAAACCCTGCAAAAACTACTCTGATTGGCCTGAAACTGGAATTACCTAGGCCAAATATCACACTAACCCATGTAAAGCCTTGGTTAGCCCACTGGACCATGATAAAACAGCCAACGACGCAACAAGAAATAATGTGTCTGAAAAAGGGGACATTATAATCCTCCCTTCCCAGAGATTGCTTGCCCTCAAGCAATCGGTACCTGCATGGTGTGACCAAAATGCCTGGATCCCATACCAACCTCAAAGAAGTTGCCCCACTCGGCTGCTGTGCTATCTTGACAAAAAATGTGGCCAGTAAGGTGAAGCCACTTATTACTCCCCCAAAATAGCAATGCATCAGTCATACTAATACTAGGATCCCAAACGAATAGGTTGACACGATCACCAAATACGAGTGGATCGAAAAGTCTCAAGATGCAATCAATACTAGACAACCCTCCATCAGTAAGAGGTAAAGCAAGGAAAAGCATATCACCCATCATACAATAAGACATGATTGCCCATCCTGAACTGCTGATGTAGGAACCAAACTGCTCAACAGCCGAACTCACCCCGCCACTCCAATCTTCTGACTAAGACTCATCTCTAGTAACTGGACCTGGGCCCCAAATCCTGCAAACAATCTCATCCTCGTCATGGGGATTGGAAATATCTTCCTCATCTAGCTCAAAAAGGGGATTATCAAATGTCAAATCAGCATCCATCTCAAACAAGAAATTGTCAACCGATTGAAAGTTATCCAACTCATAAAGAAGTTCCAGATGATCCAAAGATTTGTTATTTGACCTTCTGGGACATCTATCCAAGTCATAAGTCTGTTGTATGCTATCAAGTTCCTGAGTCACTTCCTGAAAGAACACAGACCTTCCTTTGTCGTCCTGTTCCTTGTACTGATTAGTGGTAACAATCTGATTTCTCGCTTCCTGAAGAGCAATATGTGTGTGCTCCAATGTTTCTTGAGCAACATTAAGCTCCATGTTGAGCTTATTAATCTCATCCTCCTTTTCCCTCAATTGTTCAGTATATTTTTCAGCAACCTATAACAGGTAATCGCGATCTGAAAGTAAACATAGATATTCTGATTTCCAAATCTCAAAAGCTGTTTTGACCCCTTGTAAATCAGCAACATAAGACTCACTCCCTATGCCATTTTATCCTTTTTCCATCTGATCTTCCCTGTAAAGATCTTCAATAATCCAGTGAGTGCTATCATGATGTACAAGAGCTGCAACAACGACATTATCATTAACTTTCAGCTGATTTTCCCAAGCCCGCTTCTCATCACTGTCATTTTGAAATGCATTCTCTGATTGGTCATCCAAATCATCATTTTGTATAAGTGATGTGCTGCTATAGAAATCACATGATTCCTCATATCCTTCACAGATGTTATCATTGTCATCAAAGTAGAGTTTCGAATACTCTTCACCTGTGATAATCGGTTCTTCCTCCACATTAACCCTCTTGGCTGATTGGGAACTATTTTCCTTTGTACCTTCACCATGTCCTGTAAGAGATGAATTCAAAGTCACCTTTTCATCACCCCTTGGCTGCAATATATCTTCTCCCTGAATAATACCGCAAACATGTCCAGGCGACCAGGCCTCTTGACATATAAAACAAATCTGCCCTCTTCTCATTTGGTTCTTGCTCAATTCCAGAGATCCTGTAACCTGTATGCCTACTAATATCCACTCATTTTCAGTCAAAAAATCCTTGAACCTTTCAACCTTATGCTCAATCAATTCAGCTGGGAGCTCATATGCCACGGGTGAGATCTTTTGTTCTCCTCTCCAGATTGCCAACAAATCTGATTGTAACTGCTTACATATGTCATTATCTTCATCTAAGATCAAGGACGTGATAGTTTTTATGCAGGCCCTCACATTGCCTGGGTGATGCTTCCTGAATTTACTTAGGAGACACTGAAATAAAAATTGAATCGTCTTGTCACAACCGAGATTCAACATGGGAATGAAAATTCTAGTTCTTGCCATTAGTTCCAAGATTTTTGTCTGCTTACCAAAGGTAGGACTTTTGTCATTATTTAGTCCACCTAAACTGTCCACAATCAGCTGTAATACTTGCTTCAAAATATTATCAGTATAAGGTGTAATAGGGGCTGTAATCCGTGTGATCTCACTAAGACATGAGGCGACTGCAAGCCTAACGTCTTTATGTGGATGTTACATAAACTTGCTTTGGACTAAAGCAACCATTGAGGGCTGCAAGACCCAATTGAAGAGCCTGCAATCAGTCGGGCCTATCCTAGATAGATATGAATCTATCTCTTCCAATTTGACAAGCACACCTCCCATAACTTTTATATTATCGTTTTGCCATCCAAGGCAATATAATTCATTCCCTATTTCAATTTCTTTCTGCAGGTCCCTTAAAGGTGTCATTGAATTCCTTTGAGAGCACCTTCCCTTTCAGATTTTCCATTGTTTAATTTTGCTTTCTGAATTTCACAAATTTCGATGCACACTACCACAAGTTGTAAGATGCTACCCCCGCTGCACTAAAACATGCTCTCTTCTAATTAATTCTTTCAGAATTGCAATATGATTTGGAATATAGTTGCCATGAATTTTAACAAAATGAAAAAGCCAAAATTTACCTCCGTCTATGCATAGGAAGAACAGTACATTCAACTGAACATATTTTTCATTGAAATCAAAGATTACCACTCTCAGTTAAGAATTCAATTTCTGATCTCTGTGTAACTCAACTTACAAGTATGTCTTAAAGAAATAGGATATTCAACAACAGAGCAACCGAAAATGTACCACAGCATGAAACTATAAAATTTCTGACCTTTAAGGGTAAAATATCTTGTATTGGCCTGTTGAAGATTGCATCAATATTTTCGTTCAAAACATCAGCAGGACAATCTAGTCCTGACTGGCAACAAGAATGTTTGCAAGATGCCTGAAATAAGTTGCACCCGTCTAGAAGATGCTGACCTCTGTTCCTGTGTATGTATGAATGCCGGAAGAGTCTATAGTAATTCCCAACTTGATAATTGTATTGCAATAGTAAAGGTTATCCTGTGTTATCTTTGCAAGACTTCCAAATCAAAGTGAATGAAGACAAAATGAGCATATAAAGACTCAAGTGGAGCTTCTTTAATAGCTGGTGCATGCTTATGGCAACTTGAACTAAATTTTGATATTGTAAGTCCTTCATGAAAAAGGTCTTTAAGAACTCGATCCAGAACAGTAGGTGGAGGAACAGTAAATGACGCAGTCAATTTCTGAATACGTGGTTTCTAAACTGTTGAAAAGTGTTCCAAAAATTGTGCATTAAATGAAATGCAAAAGCTTCCATCGGAGAGCTCAATCTAGGTTCAAAGCCAACTTGATTATTTCTGGCAGTAGTTTGTTTGGATGTAAAGGTTGCCTTTTATCGCCACTGTAAATCTAATTTCTTATTCAGAATATAACTCCATTCAAGGCTCTGTTACTTGTTCAGACGTGTAATGCCTTGTTTGTCAATATGCCTCTATCCAACCAACCTGCCCCAAGACTCACGTCTAGAAATCTCCAACACCACAGAATCCGTCTAGCCTAAAGGAATATGAACGGACACTGTCGAAAGAGAATTTCAAACTTCTTGATAACAGTTCTGACAATCTACCCCACTTGTTCAGACTGAGCAACTGCTAACTTGGGATATTCCCTGACGGAAAGAGAAATCAATCACTCCCAAACATAACTCTTCTGCAATATGGAAGCGAGTCTCTGCACTCCTCTATCTCGTCACTCCTAGTCACGCAGGAATGGACCAGCTCTCCACCGACCTCTTTATGATACCAACAGTCTCCACGAGGTCTAGAAGACCGTTTCACTAGCCGTCGTTGCTACCCGTCAATACACTCGGATGCCTACCATTGTTATTAACCTTCAGGCACGTTTTGTTCCCCTGTGTCCATGGGATGATTCTCCCACACGAAATCGGTAATTCATTCGACTTGGGCCTGGAAGTTTAAGAAACTCAGTTTTCAAGCTTAGAACGACCAAAACTTTCTTTTAATATTGAACTCCTCAGAAACAACTGTCAAGAATCGTGTCTGAATAATTCCAGAATATCGGATATGGCAAAGCTGTAACTCTGGATATGCCCATAAATGATAGTCATATCACCAGGGATGGTTGTTGTTGCATGATTGTATCAGTATGTAGGTGCTATGAGAATAACAATCACCATTGTGTTTGTTTGTCTATAGGAATGATAGAGCAATTGCACCCGCAACGTCATATATTCTCCCATAATATTCAACTAAAGCAATGTTCGGTTACAACAATCCCGTCTACGCCATTTAGATGGACTTCTCGACAAATATTAAATTAATCAAAGTTTTTGCCGCAAGCAGTAAGCTTGATATTAAAATATTTCTCTTAAATCTGTCCCAAGAGAATACAGGACCCATGAATGCCCAGAAATAAAATTTTACTAACCCGCATTCAATAGTCACCTTCACGCGAGAACCTGTCAACCCTTATGTGTTCGCGGGAGTTTGTAAATGCTATCAAACTGCTCTAAGTCCCCCTTGTTCATTAAGCGTAGGCACCCGCAGGTAATCCTAATACCACCCGATATGAGTAGAGCAATGTACGATGCACGGGTCTCAGCTAATAGAGCTGCATGACCAATATACAATCTGGTTACCACAATAGTGTGAAGATACCTCCAAACGCCCATAATGCACAGTCACAATGGTGATGTGAAGGTTCTTTAAAACTCGGGGAATACACAGTCCTTGGCCAACACCTTGACTGCAAGAATCCTCTCAATCTCGATACCTAGCAAAAATTTCAGACAAAAATATTCAACGTTTGAACTGAGACGTTTTTTCCTTGCTGTGTGAGCAGTTTACTTGCTTGCTAGCTCTTAGAAAAGGAATACAACGACTTTCTTGAAGTGAAGCCAATGTTTTAATTGTTATGCTCAGATTTTGGAAAAATGTTTATTCTCCTGCTTGCTATGTCTGAAACTAAGAATGCTTATCCAATAACACTGAATTTCTTTACTCATAAACCCTTCTGTAAATAAGTCCTTGCTAAAACTCCACAGGCTGGCAAGAAAACCAGCTCTGATATCACTGAAATATCCCCAATGGATATTTTCCCCAAATTCCTCAAATATATCTCAGAAAATTTAAACAAATAATTTCATGCAATAAACTATTGATTCAACCAAAATAAACTATTGACTTGGGCTTGGAAGTTTAAGAAACTCAGTTTAGTTTTCAAGCTTAGAATGACCAAAACATTCTTTTAATATTGAGCTCCTCAGAAACAACCATTAAGAATTGTGTCTGAATAATTCCAGAATATCGGATATGGCAAAGCTGTAACTCCGGATATGCCCATAAATGATAGTCATATCACCAGGGATGGTTGTTGTTGCATGATTGTATCAGTATGTAGGTGCGATGAGAATAACAATCACCATTGTGGTTGTTTGTTTATAGGAATGATAGAGCAATTGCACCCGCAACGTCATATATTCTCCCGTAATATTCAACTAAAGCAATGTTCAGTTACAACAAACCCATCTACGCCAATTTAGATGGACTTCTCGACAAATATTAAATTAATCAAAGTTCATGCCACAAGCAGTAAACTTGATATTAAAATATTTCTCTTAAATCTGTCCCAAGACAATACGTGACCCATGAATGCCCAGAAATAAAATTTTACTAACTTGCATTCAATAGTCACCTTCACGTGAGAACCTGTCAACCCTTATGTGTTTGCGGGAGTTTGTAAATGCTATCAAATTGCTCTAAGTCCCCCGTGTTCATTAAGTGTAGGCACCCGCAGGTAATTCCCAATACCACCCGATATGAGTAAGAGCAATGTACGGTGCACAGGTCTCAGCTAATAGAGTTGCATGACCAATATACAGTCTGGTTACCACAATAGTGTGAAGATACCTCCAAATGCCCAGAATGCACAGTCACAACGGTGATGTGAAGGTTCTTTAAAACGCGGGGAATACGTAGTCCTTGGCCAACACCTTGACTGCAAGAATCCTCTCAATCTCGATGCCTAGCAACAATTTCAGACTAATATATTCAACGTCTGAACTGAGACCTTTTTTCCTTGCTGTGTGAGCAGTTTACTTGCTTGCTAGCTCTTAGAAAAGGAATACAATGACTTTCTTGAAGTGAAGCCAACGTTTTAACTGTTATGCCTAGATTCTGGAAAAATGTTTATTCTCCTGCTTGCTATGTCTGAAACTAAGAATGCTTATCCAATAACACTGAATTTGTTTACTCATAAACCCTTCTGTAAATAAGTCCTTGCTAAAACTCCACAGGTTGGCAAGAAAACCAGCTTTGATACCATTGAAATATCCCCAATGGATGTTTTCCCCAAATTCCTCAAATATATCTCAGAAGATTTAAACAAATAATTTCATGCAATAAACTATTGATTCAACCGAAATAAACCAGCAATATGCTCTAATAAAATCCTTAGAAAATGTTATTGCATTATACAACAACAATGCAACAACAATGGAATTACAAGACAATCCAATCTGAAATACAATATGCAACAATGAGATAGGATAACATGAACTTGGAAGTGGAATGGTGAACTCCGTCGCGAATCCACCTCAAAGATGAACTGGGTTTCCGTCCAATCCACCGAGAATGCTTGAAGGTTTCTGTCTTGAGGTTTCATAATCGAAAGCTATAAGCTTCCCGGATTCTCCAAGAGAAGAGAAATAAATTCATAAATCAAGCCTCCTCAAATGAGCCTCCTTTCCCTCTTTTAAAGCAACAACTATGACTCTCCAGTTTCCCCTTCTTTGTCTTTTCATATTCCCACTTTATGTCTTAATTAAACCACTTTAAATTAATATATCCATTTAATAATAAAGTGGCATAATAATAGAATATGAAATCTTCTGGCATTAAAATGGATGACCAAACAACCTCGGAAGATGACGTGTGATAGATAGCTTGCCGGAAAGCTCTTGGCAATACGCTCCAAGTCCAACATTGAAATGTCAAGAAAAGTGAGCTCTGTTGACTTACTATAAATAGTAAGTACCTGGAAACCCTGCAGAAACTACTCTGATTGGCCTAAAACTGGAATTACCTAGGCCAAATATCACACTGACTCATGTAAAGCCCTGGTTAGCCCACCGGACCATGATAAAACGGCTAACGACGCAACAAGAAATAATGTACCCGAAAAAGGGGACATTACAGAACCGGTAGTTGCTGAAACAATATCTTAAATTGTGTACGGCTCATACTTAATTCATTAAACAGTTTATTTAGGCTAGTAGTTTTTTTATTGAGAGAAAAGGGAGACCTTATCATCTCAAGTGAAAGGAAATACAAAACAATTTCCTACTTAATTTTGTGAGAAGAGTTGTAAGTTATCTACTTTTGACAAATTTTGGTAGCATTTTGACATAGTAACAACACTAAAGAAATAGTAAGAATGGAAGAAAGAATAGAACAATCACAAAAGAGAGAGAATCATTGATATGCCCTAGGAAAACATTTATAGTAAAAGACCCAGCCTTCAAAGCTTTGAAACCAATTAATTATCACCAATAAGTTACAATACTATATTGGGTATTCCATCATTTTCGAAGTATGGTTTGTTTTATATGTTTGTTTGTTTTTACAAGCATGGCATATTTGTTGGTTTGTTATTATTATTTAGCACAAACCTATGATATTGTTTGTTATTTGGTTAAACCTCTAGTTTAGAGCACACATTCAACCTATGTTACCCCGTGTTTCTGGGACGGGGGGACCTGGGGACGGGGAAACGGGTTTCCGGGACATTTTTTTTTTGCCAGAGCAGGGGACGGCTATATATATATATATATCTGAATTTTCAAATATATTCATAAATTTCAGAATTTCATAACATTATCACATTCATCATCACTACCATGATCATCACTATATCAGCTAGTCATTCTTCATCACTACCATGACCATCACTACTGCTGCTGCTCATGTTTACAGTTTAATGAGTATGCTATGGTGTCACAGTAAATGGCAAATGCAAGCTCAAGATTCTGCAATTTAAGAAAAAAAATATCAGACCTTTGGCTTTTTTAGAATATTTCTAAAATGTATTTCAAGAATTTAAAAAAAAAACTTGAAAACAAAAACTAGGTATACATTGTACAAGAAATTATAAATATGAAATCTGGATTGTGAAAAAATTATAGTTATATAATATATTATGAATATTTATATGTTTTTTTAAATTTTTCGTTTATTAATAATCAATAATTTATTATTTAATAATAATATTTATAAGTTATATAATGATTCATGAATACTTATCTATGAAACGTTTTTACACAATTCATCTAGAATAGCTTACACAATAATTATTAATAAATTAATAAGATTATAACTAATAGTAATAACTAATAATATTTATAACTTTTAAGTTATATTAATATAATAATATATGAATATTTGATATTCATATTTCTCAGTGTTACCCCGAGTTTCTAGGACGGGCACGGCAGGGGACGGGGGGACGGGTTTCCGGGACGACAAATTTTTTTGCCAAGTTTGGGGACGGCAAGGGGACGACAAAGGGGATGGCTATATAAATATAGGGAAATTTTAAAAATATAGGGGAATCTGCATATATACATTACATTCATATGAAAACATGGATAAAGCATGCCATTTAAACATCATACTCATAGAACCTTGACATACAACATTTCAATATTCAAACACAATACTCAATATGCATTCATAATTCAGAATTCATTGTCAATATGCATGTAATATTAAAATAAAAACATACAAAAATTGAAATACACCCAAGAACATAATTCGCCATTCGGAGTTCATTGTCAATAGCAACAAGAAATACCCACCTTCCAAATTGAAGCACACTACTATTATTTAAGTTTGATATAAATTATTGGTGTACACATTATAGGCATAGCGTTACAATTGCTTTGGAAGATAATGCTTTGCACATTAGTGCTAGTCCATGAAATAACATTCCTATGAAATACTAACATGAAAAACCTTGGAAACTGTGTTGGAGTCGACTGTTGCAGGTTTGACATTGACTCCAGAAAGGGCTGCTATAGATAGTAGATCAAATATATGTCTCCCAATGCTCTTCTCACTCTAGACCACATTCTCCAATTATCTAAATTGGGGTTACACTGTT
>MU224732.1:297467-331045 GCA_018584345.1 Thuja plicata | reverse complement strand
GCCACAAAATGACATAAAGATGCATGTTCCAGATCTTTAATGCACTTTTCATACTTTCCCAAAACCTTGCAAACAATCTGCTATATGATTTTGAGTGTGTAGCATGACTGTAACAACATTCTTAATTAAACCAATCTTATGTGAGTATAAACTTCTTGTCTGCCTGAAAACTTCTTGGCATCAAGTTGTTTGTGTGAAAACTTCTTGCTATCAAGTTTTTGGTTGGCATGATCGGTAGAGGAAGTATTGCGATGAGCAAGTGGGTGCGATTATGAACGAACCCATGTCCAATTTTTGTTCCCACATTCTTTGTGTTCAGTAGTTTTCTGCTTAACCTCTTTCATGATTTGGTAGTGATTTGTACTCGACTTTGTACCATTGGCTTGTGCATCTTAAAATCAACATATATATATATATATATATATATATATATATATCTTGTTTCAGCACACTTTGTATTGGCAATTAAGAGCGAGTTTATGATCAGCAATGTTGATTCAATATTCTGATCCAGATCTACAGTGCAATAAGGATTTGCAATATGTAGATCAACAGCGATGTATATTAGGATCTGCGATCAGCAATTGTCATCCAATGCATTGCATATGTGATGCAATACATTGAAGAATCTGTCATCATTAATGCAGATCGGATGTACCTAAAAGACTGTATATGGGACAGATTGGACAACTCTTACAGTGCAGATCTGGGTGTCGTTTTCATTCTGATTTGAGTGCCAAATCAGATTAAAGGCAACCAAGGAACAAGATTTTGAGGGCAGATTTGAAGGCATTATAAGATCTCCAAATCCAGGTAACATCTTGCCTTTCTTGTGTTTATTATTCTATATCCTGTGCTTAGTGTTTGAAAGACCTCTATAGTTTGCATTTTTCCTTGCATAAATATGAAAATATTAACAGCTGAAGCAGAAGATTCTCTAGATGAGGAATATGTGCTTTCAACTCACACTTCAGAAGATGGTTCACAATCAAACTCTATATGGTATGTGGACTTAGGTGCTACAAAGTACATGACTGGACAGAAGCAGTGGTTTCTCACATTGAAACCTCCTCACAGTACAATCACTCTTGGAGATGATACCATCCACGACATCAAAGGTATTGGTGACATCTCTTTGCAGTTTGGCATGCATCGTTGTAGGCTTACCGGAGTTTTGTATGTTCCAGGACTTACAAAAAATCTGCTTTCTGTTAATCAGTTTCTTGATGATAACCTTAGAATTGAATTTGATACAAATTAGAATAAAAAGGTCAATCTTATCAAAGATATGCCAAAAGATGCAAAGATTGTTGCTAGTGCTATTGAGATTGGTAGAATGTTTAGGCTTGATACATTTGCTAATCATTAGGCCTTAGTGATTAAGGACAATGACCTTGCTATGCTTTGGCATCACAGATTTGGTCATTTGAGCACTAATTACTTGGAAAGAGGCTATGGATGCAAAGTATCAATCTTTGATGAAAAACAAGACTTGGGAGCTTGTTGATCTACCACTTGGTAAGAAAGCAATTGATTGCAAATGGATATTTAAGACTTAAGTATAAAGCAGATGGTAGTATAGATAAACATAAAGCCAAACTTGTAGCCAAGGGTTTTGCCCAGAAAGAAGGAATTGACTATAAGCAAACATTTGTTCCCATTGCAAAAATTAAGACCATTAGAATGATATTTGCTTTAGCCGCCCAATTTGGTTGGAAACTAAAACAAATGGATATAAAAAGTGCATTTGTCAATGGAGACCTTAAGGAAGAGGTCTATATAACCCAACTAGAGGGATACATTACACTTGAAAAAGAAGAAAAGGTATGCAAACTAGTCAAGTCCCTATATGGTCTCAAACAGGCTTCTAGAGCTTGGTATATAAAAATTAATGAGCATATGTTACAACATGGTTTCACTAGGTATCCATATGATCCCAATCTCTACCTCAAGGATCAAGGGGGGCATATTGTGATCATTAATGTATATGTTGATGACTTGGTTATCACAAGCAATTTAGGAGCAATGGTTGAAACAACCAAAAATGATCTCAAGAAAGCTTTTGATATGATAGATCACGGGCTATTGCACTATTGTCTAGGCTTAGAGGTATGGCAAACAAATCACCATATCTTTGTATCACAAAGAAAATATGCCAAGACATTGCTTGAGAATTTCAAAATGATGGATTCCAAACTTATGTCTACTCCTATGGAATTGGGTTTGTAGTTATCTACATCTGATACATCTCTTCAGGTGAATGCAACTCCCAATTGACAAATGATTGGAGGTTTGATTTACTTGACTTACACTAGACCAAATATTAGTTTTGTTGTTAATTATCTATCAAGATTAATGCAAGAACCAAAAATGTCATTCGAAAGCAGCAAAACGAGCACTAAGGTATATCCAAGGTACCATGAATCATAGTTTGGAATATAAGTGGAGTAATCAATTCTTCTTGATAGGATATATAGATGCATATTATGCAGGTTTTGTTGATGATAGGAAATTCACTTCTTGATGTGTTTTCTTCCTCAGGAAATCCACTTCTGGATATTGTGATCATTAATGTATATGTCAATGACTTGGTTATCACAAGCAGTTCATAAGCAATTGTTGATTGAAACTTGAGACAACAAAAAGCTTTTGATATGACATATCTTAGGCTATTGCACCATTCTCTAGGCTTAGAGGTATGGCAAACAAATCACCGTATCTTCGTATCACAAAGAAAATATGCCAAGACATTGCTTGAAAACTTCAAAATGATGGATTCCAAACCTATGTCTACTCCTATGGAATTGGGTTTGCAGTTATCTACATCTGATATATCTCCTTAGGCGAATGCAACTCCCTATCGACAAATGGTTGGAGGTTTGATTTACTTGACCTACACCAGACCAGATATTAGTTTTGGTGTTAATTATCTATCAAGATTCATGCGAGAACCAAAAATGTGTCATTCGAAAGCAACGAAACGAGTACTAAGGTATATCCAAGGTACCATGAATCATGGTTTGAAATATAAAAGGAGTGATCAATTCTTCTTGACAGGATATACAATAGATTGTGCAAGTTCTGTTGATGATAGGAAATCCTCTTTTGGATTTGCTTTTTTCCTAGGTTTAGGTCCTATTTCTTGGGGAAGCAAGAAGCAAGCCACAGTTGCTCATTCTTCAACAAAAGCAAAATATCGTGCAACAAGTGCAGTTGTTTGTGAAGTAGTTTGGCTACGTTGCATACTAGAAGAATTGGGTGTACCTCCAAGTTGGCCTAGAGTACTCTATTGTGATAATCTGAGTGTTCTCTAGCTTGTTAGTAATCCAATGATTCTTGAATGGACCAAGCATATTGAAGTCGATTGTCACTTCATATGAGAACATGTTCAACAAAACGTTATTCAGCTCTAATTCTGCTCAACTCAAGAACAACATGCAGATATCTTTACCAAGCCTCTTACACATGTGAAGTTAGAAAGTTTTCAGGGTTCTCTTATTAGTACTTTAAAATAATGATGTAATATGGGGGGAATGTTGGGTATTCCATCATTTTCCACATATGGTATTTTTAATATGTTCGTTTGTTTTTACAAACATGGCATATTTGTTGGTTTATTATTATTAATATTTAGCAAACCTCTGATATTGTTTGTTATTTGGTTGAACTGCTGAGTGCTATTTTAGAGCACACATTCAGCCTATATATTTCTAACCTTGATCGGCATTTCAGGGATATGGAAAGTGAGTATATTTGATTTTGTTCTCTGCTAAATACAATATCAAGACTCAAGCCTTCCCAAGTGAACACTCTCAATATAAGAGGAATTTAGGCAAGAACTTGGAATTCTTTTGAGGCACTGTGCAACCCAGTTGCACTCCTCACAAGATCGATCCAACTGCACTTTAAATCTACATATCCCACACTATACTCCGCAAGATCTTTCAACAAGCAACTACTCACCACTTAAGCTTCTAAGTGCCTACACCAATCATCATTCACAATGAGCATATGAACTCCATCTCAAGCCCTCTATATATAGGCAAGAGAGCAATAGGAAAACTTACAATCACCTTTAATTGATGCTCCCAAGTGACATTTCTCAAGGAGGGTGCCCCAATTTCACTCTACACCCAAGAGTTATTGCAATCTCAAGAAAAACTCAAATGCATTCTCCAATACAAGCACCCAAGATGACTTGTCTTCATGTGATCTTTCATTAAATGCATTCCTTCATTGTGTCTCCCATGTTAAATCATGAGACCAGTAAGCCTTAACACGTTTCCTCATTATGTCTCCAACATTAAATGCATTTCCACGAGGGGACAACTTCTTGGAGTATGTGAACAACCAAAGGAAAAGTCCCTTAAGGGGAAGCAACCTTCACAGGGGAGCATCGAATTTGAATGAGAAGACTGAGAAGCTTTTGAACAGCCCTTAGCTCTTTTAATTGTGCAAGCCTCATGATCTAAAGTGAAAAGCAATCCACTCATAATCCAAAGGTTGCTTCTATACATGCTTTGCCACTTTAAGCCAATTCTCCTTTGGTAGACCACCAACAAGATCCATCTTAACATGAATCTTGGCAATGGTAGAGAGGGACAACCAGCTAGTCTTAGGAGCAATAGAGAGAAACTTACCCAAATAATTTACCCTTTGTAATAAACTGCAGGGATGCCAGAACTGTTAAGGCAGTTTCAGCAAGTGAACCTAATTTGAAACCAAGGAGGGAATTAAGTCTGGGAACCACAGCTTCAGACACATTTTGGAAGAAACATCTGGTCTTCTGCTGTGACGCACACAACAATAAGAAATCCCTGAGCACAGGGATCAAGGTCTAAATCTTTAGACAACAGGTGTTTCCATGTGTTACAACCCGTTCATGTATGTTGACTAAACTTAGCCATAAATTTTGAAATCTACATATCATATAAAACCTAGGATAATTTGCTATCTTTACAATCTCTGGGTCCATGACCAGCATCGGAATCTTCTCAGATTTACACATTCAGGTTGGGTCTGAACAAGTAGAATCCCATTCTGCAAAAGGTCTGCTTCCTTCCATACCAGACATGATCTCACCCAATAGCATAGCACAAACTGTAACATCTGCAGCTGCAGAAGACCCAATAGGAAGGGGCCCAATAGGAAGGGGCCCTTCCTTCATTGAACATGCATGCAATAGTCTCTGCCATCAGAACTGAATCAACCGCGGTCAGGGAACATTACCATTCTCTTTTGAAGGAGCAGAGAGATCTCCCCAGAGCTGAAAATATGACTGGTTGGGTGAAACCGGAGCTGCAATGGACTGACCCTCAACCAATTTAACCAAAATTGGTGTCGTAGAAACCCTATCTGAACAGCAAAAGCCTTCTAGCCTAGTATTTGTTGAGATTGTGCTCAACAGGACTGTGCCAAGAAGATGAAAGCAGGAACAACTGGAGAAGCTGGCATAGGATAAGATGCAGTCACAGTAACAGGAACCATCGTGAAAAACAATAGTAGATTGAGGTAAAATGGAATCAGTGAATTGGTTTTGTACTCTCTGTAGAGTTTCTCGTCTTTTGGTCTATGTATATTACTCTTAGGTACTTTTGAGTTATTGATATTTAAAAAAATCAATAATTAATTTAACTTATTGTTTTAATAGCCATCCAGATGCTATTCCCAGAATCTGGATTTTTTTGGCTTTCCTCAAAACTCAACTCTGAAACCTGAAGAAACACTGGTTGATGCTAGTCTATAATACCATTTACAAGAGCATGCACACAACTTGTATCTGTGATTTCTATCCTAAAGAAGTGTAGGTTATTCATTGATGAAAGGGACTTGTTGATGTGAGTTTTGTTCCACTACAACATACAGAATCGAATACTTAGTATTCCAAATGAAACACCAAATCTCCAACTCTCTCTTGAATAAGGATGCTCATATGCTAAACAGTGCAAATAGATTGTGTGATCAATTGAGACAACCCCAAGGTTCCTTCTTACTATGGACTTTCACTCAGTTTTATGATGTGATATGTTGGTTATCACAAAGGGACTTACACTGTTCATTCAATGGATATCAACTTGACTTTAACTTCTTCCAATCAAACGACTTGCAAAGAGAAACGATTTAGAAAGCTATTCTACTCCTAGAATGTAAGAAACTGTGGATGCCTTTGTGACTCTATTAGACTTAGTTTAGCCATCGACATCAACCAAGCTAGTGCGATCTCCTAAGGTAGATGTAAGATGTTCAAACTATCACCCTTCCATTAACACCATCCAACGATGCATATCAATGTCAAAGCAATAATTGAAGTAAAGCTCATAATTATGTCATTTGACCACGCAATGCGTACTTACAATCATCAAGCAACTAGTAATTTGGTTAAGCGTGTTCACCAAAGAAACATCCAAAATATCTTCCATCCAACCATGCAATACTCCAAAGCAACACAAGTAATCCACCATGAAGGCCAACAATGAATTATCAATTACTTTGATAGAATTATGGCATCAATTTCAACTAGTCTCTCCCTTAGCTAATCTAATCTAATTCTAATGAGTTACAAATTAGAAGGCCTTGGCCTTTTATAGTAGTCCCCAGTACAATGAGTGGCCAAGATCGATTTGAAATCAAGGGCCAAGATTAATCCAACACAACCCTAATTAGGGTTTCATAACCACTGCTAACAAATATTTAATGCCCACCCAATTACAAAAGAGCACCACCTTGTGGGCCAATAAGAAAATTACATTGCCTTGTGGGCCAATGAGAAGAGAGGTTAGGTATAAACTTGTAGAAGAAGACACCAATTAGTGGGCCAATGATAAAATGCCACATGAGCTTACAACAAATCTTCTTTTAGAAGATAATTTTCTTTGACTTTTCCTCTTTTGCCAAATTCAATGAATCTGGACATAATAAGATGAAGCTCTTCCACTGGGACACTTGGCACGTTCCGATTGGTTGAAGGTGAATGGGTGCCACCTTAGCATGCTTATCTTATAGGCTTAATAAATACCCCTTGATGATGAGAAAATATTTCAACATTATTAAGCCTTCAATTGTGATGGCTCATATTCTCCAATAGTTTTATCTTCATGCTGTCTTCTCTACCCTTGGAAATCCTCTCATTGCGTTGGCTTGTTCTTGGTGTATAGATCTCGATCTTGTACTTGTGGAAATGATGTGAGTGTAACGTGTAGTTGGGCTATCTCATTGAACTTGGATTGCCGGAGGAAATTCAAGTTTGATAATTCTCTTGATTTACTTATAGCCTTAATCATTATGTCATATTTTCCCTTCGAATTCCACTTTGATAGCTTGCACTCGAACTTGGACTTGGATTTGCACCTGGAGGAATGGCTGGCCTCTTGGTGATAGTGGAAGTCTTTGCCTTGCACTTGCTTGAAATCAGGTTCACATCATTGAGAATCAGGCTCACTTGTAATCTCATGCCTGCACTTCAACTCGAAGCTCCAACCTTGCTTTCATCCTCCCATGTTTACCTTGGAAAACAAGGAAAGTTGTTAAGTACATACTTCAATTTTACATATACTTTGCAATCTAAAAAGTTTAACCGATTTTCAATTTACTACCACCGGAATTACATTTCCCATTTGAATTTAAGAATTACACACTTCTAACTTTCAGATTTTATGATGTAATATGATTAACTAACTGAAAGTTGATTTCATTATTTCTTTTCCCAACACTGATTTCCATCATTCCTCTTTGTTTCGTATTGACTGCAAATGAACTCTCTCAATGCAAAAATTGAACTAGAGCCTATGATTTACAATGAATTGGCCTTGTTTTGAATTTGCAGACCTGATTGCACTTCGAATTTGGAACTTCTGGGCAATATTCACACTACTGCTCTGGTGAAAAATGAGAACTTTGGGTTAGAAACGCCCGGACCTGCACTTCTTATCTTCATTCAAGCCCAGATTTTAACAAACTTTTCCAACTTCGTTTTAATTTTCTTCCCAATCTGCAAGTGTTTTGCTATCAATTTTTCTTTCTTCCTGTATGAATTCGCCAGTCAAGTCTGCTTTGCTCTACTAATTTGATTTGAGTAGGTTGTGAATTGTTTTTGATTGTGATTTGAAATAAAACGATTGATCTTTCTTATATAAACATCTTGGAGTTTGAAAAGGCATGTTTCAATGGGGGGCCAACTGCTTAGTTTGGCAATAAAATTAAATCAATAGGCTTTCAAATTAATTACCTTATTTCCCTCCTAGGCCGACTTTGCTACAAGAAATTGAATTCATGAGGTCTTGCATCAAATTTGAGGCCATGGCTATTAATTTTAGGGCCCTACATTTGACATTATAGGCCTGATTTAGGCCTCATCCCATCGAAATTAAGGTTTGTATGCTTGGAGTAAGGACCCATTGCGTTTCTCTTATGAGTCCATACGTTTGAGAAATTGGCTCTATATTCGAATTTTGGGGCCACCCATTGGAAATAGAACCAGATCTGGGCCTGCAAGTTCGAACTCAAGGCCATGGCTGTTAATTTTAGGCCCATACGATTGCTAATAAGGCCACACGTTACCCCCTTTAGGACTGGCCATATTCAATTTCAGGCCACACATTTTATTTATAAGGCCGCCTCACTCGTCTTCGTTCAGATTTAGGTCTGATCTAGGGAGATTGAGCCCACACGTTGAGGATGTATAAGTCACAAGTCACATGTTTCATTGAGACCCCATGTTTTAGGCCTAGTAGGCTAATTCATTTAAATTCAGACCCACACGTTACACATAATTCTGATCTGGGGACAGGTCTATGTCTTGTGTCCAGATTTAGGGCCCATGCTTAGAGTTATGAGCCATTACTTGTATCTTTATTTAATTCCAGGCCATATGTTTCATCATAGGGCCTATGCTTTGGGCTTTGAGCCATGCCTTAGCCTTTCAAGGCCATTCGGACTTGATAAAGAGAGCCTTGTGATTGGTTCAAAGCTTCTTACTTCCTCCCTTTGCATTGTTCTTCTCTCCCTTAAACAATTTCACCAAGTTGAATTGCTTTCCTTTGTCTAATGAACACTACTTTATCTCCTTGCCACTTGAGGAAGTGGATTCCACCTTTTTATCTATCGAGTTGCCACTTAAGGAAGCAGATTCCACCTTTTTATCTGTCAAGTTGCGACTTAAGGAAGCGGATTCCACCTTTTATCTGTCAAGTTGCCACTTAAGGAAGTGGACACCTTTCTATTTGTCAAGTTGCCACTTAAGAAAGTGGATTCCACTTTTTAATCTGACAAACTTAAAGAAGTAACATTTTGACCATTATTTTTCCTTATGGCAATTTAACTTAGACAATTCACAACGCTAAATCATACATTGCTCAACCTTGACTTTTAGCTTCTAGCTCCCATCCTTACCAATTTTTGTCATTTTTAATTTTTTTGACATCTTGATGTTGTGGAAGGCCTGTAAAATTTTGAACAGTTGCCAAATTTTCTCTACCACCTAGACCTACCAACGGAAAGCAAAAAGAGGGGGTCTCCATTTGCAATGGGGTGATGGTGTGAAAACCTCACAACAGGACTATAAGTCTGACAGGGTTTGGTTACTGTGTTTACAAAACTGGTGTGGACTAAAAGAGTGGTATCCTGCTCCCACAGGTTCCCCAAAATGCAAAATTACCTTGAGGTTACATGCAAAACCATAATTATAAAAAAGGCTTTCACAGATATGATCTACTTTGTTGTATTGCTTGTTTGGCACAGCTCCACGAGTCCATAAAAGTATTTTTATACCATTTATCTGCCCCTTTGTCTGCTTTTTTGTGTTCCCGTTTGTCCATAATGTTTTCATCAACCAATGATACATTTCAACTTCTAATCCTTTAATAAGGATATTGTATCTAATGTTTTTACATCTTAAAATTTCTGACCCCTAGGAAGCATGAGTAGGAAAATTCTTTAGCTTGATAGGCACTCTGAGATGGTAAAGGTGAGTATTTAGGTTCTTGATTCATTATTATGGGCATTTTTATAAAGATAATTCAAAACTATTTGCATATTATACTGGCATACCTAGCTTTAGGTGGGCTGCATCTTATGTGAAGTAAACATTTGGTTCATCTTGTACTTTAATCCTCATATTTGTGCAATATTGGCAACCTAACTCTATTAATTTGAAATATTTTATTCTAGATTGAATGTTTAATGCCACTAGCCTTAGCCCACTTCTTTGTTTGAAGTTACATTCTTTGATACAAATTGACCTTACTAGGTGCTGGGAGCTGCATTATGTCATTTAGTTGCAGTTACATTCACTCTCTTCACATACTAAATGATTTCAGGTTTAAAACAATGATATATTTAGAGCGACACTCAGCTATCCTTTTGGTTTGGCATTATATGATATTTTCATTTAGTACATTTGCAGGTAGATTTATGACTTAGCCTGCTAAAACCTCGTGGAACTTTGGCTCTCTGTTCTCTTTTCTTAATTTGCAGGTACAACTGGAGTTGTTGACTACACTAACTACGATGATATGAAATATGCAGTATGTGCATAATTCTTTTCTTATTGATACATATTCAACTTGATGATTGTAAATTTTTATACTGGTTCTTTAATCTAAAGCTCTTTGTGTTTATGCTCAGATCAGGAAACTAGATGATTCAGAGTTCAAGAACCCATTTTCTCGATCATATATAAGGGTAGGTGATATATTAACCTTGCATGATATTTGAATTTCGTACATTTCGTAAAGTTTGATGTAAGGTAACACCTTCCTGTTATGTCATTTCCAGCTGTTTCATTCATTTTGAAGCATGCACTTCTTCATCTTATTTCAGTAGGACAGGTCTCTTAGTGCACCCATTTAGAGAACAGCTTAAAAATATCATTCATCATTTTCATCAGGTAAAAGAGTATGCCTCAAAAAGAAGTGTTTCCCGGAGTCGCAGCCGAAGTTTTTCTCGCAGCCGCAGCCACAGCCACAGCCGCAGTCGATCCCCAAGTCGAAGCCCAAGTGTCAGCCGGCGAAAAGTTAAAAGGTCCAATTCTTATGCCATTGGAATATGGTAGGTCAAAGTAGGTGAGGGCTTTAATATTTCAGTTTACCCATTTACTTTATTATGTTGTAGCAGGTCTGTGAAGAGCAGGTCAAGATCTGGTTCAATGCCAAGTTCACGGTCAAGATCAATATCTAGGTCTTTCTCTAAATTTGCTTGTTGTGTAACGTTTTGAGATGATATAGAGTTTCAATTTTTTGTAATTTATGTCATGGTTACTGGTCCTCAGGGTTGGAATGGGAAAAGATTTTATGCTTTGGAACTAAACTCAGCATATATCTATTGCTTGCTTCAAAGTTTGCAATGTTTCTGTTTTATACATTTGCAGATCTAAGTCCAGGTCCAGGTCGAGATCCAGAACACCTCGGCGAAAGGTGGGTACTGTCATTTCTTTGTTGCACAACAGAGTCAATTTTTTTATTGGTGGAGTTTATAATTTAACAGTTTTAAATTTCACGATCATCAAATATCTGTGGCTACCTTGTTTTGCAGGCACAAAGTGGAAACCTTAGAAATCGGAGTCATAGCAGGAGCCGCAGTCCATCTCATTCTCATTCACAAACAGTATTAGTTCATCTCTTTTTTTCTTAAGATTGGTTTCAGAGTAATGTAGCAAGGTCATAGGCTTTAATTTTCTGTTTGAAAAACATGTCTGATTTCTGTTTTTTTGGTAGTTAAGAATTTCATGGCTATCTTTGTTGCAGGCAAAGCCTGAGTAGAGCAAATTATTAGGTCCTCAGGGCCAGGGGCTGTGGAAATCAAAGTGAACTATCACCCCATAATTTTAAGAAGGCATTCACTCTCAATGAGATTTAAATGTGGTAGTTACATGCTGAGCTGAGAAATGAAGGATGGCGGCAATATGGTGATAAGTGTGAAAGCTTGATCTTTATTTTCTGAAAAAGCTTCAGCTGTTTTTTATGTATCTTATAAATTAAGTCTATTGTCAACTTTTCATTTGATATTCTTCATTGAATGGTAAAGCCTGATCATGTTGCAGACTTTCTGGAGGGTTTATGTCTGCTCTTTTTATCCATTGAGCTTCATTAGCTGTTTCCTGCAATCCTGATTTTCTCTCTTTGGAGACGGTAATGAATTTTGAAGGCATATGATCTTTTGAAATACTTTAATTTTTAATGAATCATCTGGAGTGTAAGCATTGTTTAGGATAATTTATAAGTTAATCTAACAGTTATCTTGCAGACTAGCTCGGATAGTTCAGAATTTTTTTATTCTCATCTGTTGCTAGATTGCAGCATTATTTTTTTTGTGGGAAAGATACCATGCCATATAATGCCCTATTTTCTGTTCTTTTCTGTACTGTTGGAAATCGGAAGGGTCTTATTTTTTTATTATGGGCTGTCGTATATCATAGTAACACTGCAAGTTAGTAACAAATGGGGATAAAGATAGAAAAAAATACAGAAGCAAATTAAGTACAGCAGAAATAGGGAGTTCAATGCTTTTATGGCATAGAACTCCAGCTTGTCTTGGCTACCTTCAATTAAGGTATTGTTTAAGCAACAAGTTCAGGGGCTTTGTTTCTCACAAGTGTCTTTTAGATCTAATGTTATTTTTGCATGAGAGGAGAGCATATTCCAAGCCATGGGATTTTCTTAAGCTTGCTTGTGGATCCTTAATGCTTGACCAATTCACGTGATGGTTGCTTGTCATCCTCTGCTCTGCAGTGGGAGTGTTCAATGGGTGAATATCAATAATATATATCTAAACGCTCATTGACAAGATCAAACAAATAGAATTGGACTCATATCACTATTATAAATGAGTTCCAAGGTTGAGATACCAAGTCAATTGAGAAATCTGTTGGATGCTTTGTTTTAGTCATTGTTTGCATTATTTTCCCCTAAAATGGGCCGCACACTACTACTGACATTTTGTGAGTTCACTTAAGTCAATGCCCTTGCTACATAAACATTTTGGTTTAGCATCAGTGAAATTTATTTTGTTCATACCAAAGCAGTTGTACTCTAGGTTGTCAAACACTGATCTCTGGAATTGGTTGTGATAATGGGACCTGGGTTGTGATAATGGGACCTAGAACACTTGTTGGAATGAACTCGTGTATTCAATTATCATTGACAATTGTTTAACGACAATATTACTTTAAGCCATTTTTAATGATATATTAATATCATACAAATTATATCAATGCTCAAACGAACACTGTAGAAATTATTTTTGCGCACTGTTTTATTCTATTATTGTTTATAAATTATAATCTTAAGCATTGTTCATGCCTGGGAAAACATCATCTTGCATCTTAGTATGCCACTCTTATTCAGCAATCTACCCTTGCTAAAATTTCTCTTTATTTCAAATTCCTTGTAATTGAATCTCATATTTGGGCAAATAGAAATATTATTCCTAATAGTAAAAATGTATTGGATAATTTAATGCTGTTATTTAATGGACAAGGATTATTTCATGTTGCCTGATTAGTTATAAATTTGGAAAGGTCAGCTATTTTGATAAAGTCCTATTAACATATTTGCATCCATTATTAATTTATATTTATGGTAATATCTAGTACTACCATGTCTATAATGAGTCTTCCCCCTTGAGTATTTTGAAAACCTAAGCGGCTCAAGGCTTGTCAGGAATCTTTAAGTTGTACATATGCTATTTTCTATTTATCTATCTTTCTAAAATTTTCTGGATGAATTTCATTCTCTATATTTTGGAGATCATTGATCTTGTTGGATATGATATTTTTTATGGTTTGGTAGATATTAGTTGCTAAGGAAAAAAAGCAATAGCTATACGTCAAACAGATTGCACAAGGAAAATGAAATGTTGATACAACATTTCAATGATGTGATGCAATTTTCTGTACACATTTGCCTTTCAGGAATTGGGCCAAATATAATAGCAAATTCCTTTTGTAATTGGTCAAAATTGCTGAGATGGAGAGAATGAGTAGCAATAAAGGAGACCCATACCTTTGTCTACGATGTGAATGGGTTAATTGTTCTGGGTTAAGAAGTTTTGTTTAAAAGATCCTTTCTCGTAGGGTAGTTTGTGGGTTTGCAAAAGTTACAACAAAATAATATCTAAACAGAGCTGGCGATTTCTGATTTAGTCTGTTGACATTGAAAGTTGTATAACTAATCTACGAAAAAGATTAGTCAACCTTTTGATGACTGATTTTCAATTTATCATCTTAAGACCACCTACAATGACATTGAAGATAAATCTAAAACATGGTGAAATATACCATAACGAAAGCATGTACCTGGATGAAATAATATTAGACAAATAAAGATCATCCTCAAACAGAAAGAGCAGGATAAGTTTGTAACTCATGGGCAAATTCCTCAATCTCCATAAGTGATGGCATGCTTTCATTTCTTTCAAATTGTTGAATTAGACCATTCGACTTGTTTTCTCCATTATGATGATACCTTTTGGCTAACAAAAACAAGTGTAAAACAAGCTAGCTGTAATGCATTTGAAAGAATTACACACAGTAATGCTTTTGAAAGAATCGCACACGCACACGCACACGCACACGCACACGTGCGCGCGCGCCCACGTGCACACACACACTCACAAACACACACATACACAAGAGAAGGCATAGAAAGATTTGCTGGAAAATATATGTGCTTGTTGATTACAAATCATGAATTTGATAAACTATATCTTCCTAGCACTATAAGAGGTGGGTTGATAGATCCTTGCTGTTAGAAAATTATATTTGTTATTTGTGTCGTGTCTGATTTGAAAGAATTACACACAGTAATGCTAAGCTAGCTGTAATGCTTTTGAAAGAATTACACACACAGTAATGCTTTTGAAAGAATCACACACACACACATGCATGCACGAATGCGTGCGCCCACGCACACACACAAGAGAAGGCATATAAAGATTTGCTTGAAAATAAATGTGCTTGTTGATTAGAAATCATGAATTTGATAAACTATATCTTCCTAGCACTATAAGAGGTGGGTTGATAGATCGTTGCTGTTAGAAAATTATATTTGTTATTTGCATTGTGTCCAATTTGTATTCTAGATGGGTGATAAGTAGAGGATGCTTTTGATTGATGAGAGACACGGTAAAAGGGAATGTGTTCTAACTTGCACATAAAACAACTATAATTTGCCAAGGGTTGGTGAGACGAGTTTGAGATTTTAGGCCTAATTGGATGTAATTATTTGAAGTTCATTGATAGTACAATTTGGACTTTGTGTAAACCATCACTGATCTAGCTTAATTTGGTGCTTAAGATTTGATTTCAGGTTTGCTTTGTCGTAATTTGCACTGGATTTATGAACCTATCACTTGAATCTTAATTTGAAAATGATCTATGATGGCAAGTCAAGACACTTAAAAGGATCCCTTGGCCAACAACACCATTGTTGGCCAATCGACCCCCTTTTGTTATTAAACTTTTGACAATGATTCTTGTGTGTATTATGTGTGCTTATAATATCATTGACTACATGTCAATATTTTACTTCTTGGTGGAAAATCTTTCTTGATTGGTTAATTCAAATGTACCTAGTTATGAATTTTGTGACATGCATTGCCCATTAGATTTTAGGCCCATTACTATGCTCCAATTTATCAACCTTAATGTGCTTGATGATTCTGTCTATGGTGTACATGAAATATTTTTACTCTACATGTGGCCCTATGTAGGCTCAAACTAATAGTTGCCAATATTATTGTCATTTGCCATGACGTTACCTTGCTATTGCCTTTGGTATCTTTCTTGTGCCATAGCTTTGGATCACACATTGCTCATGCATTTGTGGCGTTGACATGTACGATGTCCCGGATTAAAATTGAGTCAATCCCTTATTATTTGCTATTATTTTAAATAAGTAAATAAATTATTAAACAAATAATAATAAAATTATAAATAAATGCAATTACTAAATATTTTTCACAGTTTGGCTCTATATGTCGCCTTGCCTACGTGCCTTGTTTGTAGTAGTTCTCTTAAAGTTGACTTACCTTATTAATTTGTGGCGGTTATTTCCTTGTGGCGGTATTAGTATGGGTTTCTAGTGGAGCGTAAGGCATCATTTGTTTGGGATTTCAATCGCATTTCTTTGCTTGTGTAAGACAAAAACCTTAGAAAGTGACCCTGGGGCAAGACGTCGCCCCGCTTAGTTCTTTGTTGTTTGCTTTGCTCAATCAAACCACGATCCCACTCATTATTTGTGCAAGAATGGTGCGACACGTCGAAGAGGAGCTCTAGAATAATTACAGAATTGTTGAAGGTGAAGTGCATGGGAAACCGTCCCTTGTCTCATATATTGAGTTTGCAGGTTGTTACTCAAGTGAACGAGGGTGGAAAGATCTTTATCACACATCATCCCTATTTGTTATGATATGTTTGCGCCTCTAAACATAAACCTAATCTGCCATCAATACTGATAAAAAAATGCAATATATGGTATAGGAAAAATAGTATGAATCCATGTCACTTATCTCCTATATGAATTTAAGAGTTTGGTTTTGTACATTCTCGTGCTTTCAAAACAATAATATTTGTTCAATATATCAAACAGATGATATGATTAAATATGATTAAAAGAAGCTGATTAGTTTATATGAACAATATATTCTGAGCTTCAAGTTTTATGAGCCAATGTATTAATTTGAAAATTAGATTACAGATTGAGTTTCTACTATATATTAAATCAGTGTGAGATTTGCATCACAATGATATCAAAGCTTTGCTTCTTGCCAGCCTGAGGGTGATTAAGGAGTACTAGGGACCAGTGTTCTCAACAACAAGAGGGGAAGGCCATGGGTGATATAATTCATTAGGGAGACCATAGAGTTCCATGCTAGCATGAGGGATACCATGATATAGATGGTTCAACTCTTAAGAGGAATGAACTGACAACTAAGTATTGGAAGAGCTATACAAAATGAAGAAGAATGAAGCAACCTCGGCGGTGCAATAACATTAGTAAACACGAAACATTTAAGGCCAATTTTTTTGAAAAAGATTAAGCACCAAGTAGTGATCAGGAAGATGAGATGACAAGGCTTCATAATGAATACACCACCTTAAATGTTTCCATACACAACAGGGACATGGCCTTCATCAAATTTTACGCGATGACAAGTGTTGTGTATAGGCTTTTATGAATAGAGGAAAGACATTCAACATTGTTTGGGAAAAAAACATCACTCCTATGTTTGATGGTGCTGTAGAAATTAGACATATTTTTCATTGAATCCAGTGTTTGAAGAAGAGGTTATCAAATTTGCCACATTGGATCTTGAAGGAATGACTCATGAATGGTGGTACCATGGCATGGTAACCCAAGGGCATGATTCAATCATTACCTTGGAAGACTTAAACCAAAGATTGATTAAAAGGTTTGATAAGAGGAATCCATAAACTCATTGTAGAGAGTTAGCACAGTTAAAGCGAGAGGGTAAGGTGGAAGATTATGTAGTAGAATTTTAGAGGCTTGTGGTAATAATTTTCGATGCTTTAGAGAGAAGGTTGGGACTAGTCGAACCCCTTAAAGTTTATTAAGGGCATTTGATTTGACCTCATTGCAAGAAGCCATCAAAATAGCTTTGAATTTTGAAGATTAAATGATAAGGACAAATTGAATTCCAAGCAAGCATCTCCTATGCTATCAAAGAAATTTTTTCAGAAGAGCTTACTACCTCCCACCGAATTACCTCTTTAGTCAAACCAAGGAGAGGTGTCTATGAATGAATTGTGAAGGAAAACAGTATGCTTCACATGTAGAGTCCTTGGAACCAGGGTATAGGTGTTTGGGAAAGGGAAAAACACACTATATAGAGGCAGTCTCTGATGAGGATATAGACAAGGTAACATGGGAAGGTGTGGATCCAAATCTGAAGTTACTTGAGGAGAAGCAACATCCAGGATGGGCGAATTGTGATGTCCTCAATTAAAATGGAGTCGTCATGTTTTTATTTGTTATTATTTTAGCCAAGTAAATAAATTATTAAATAAGTAATAAATAAAAATTATAAATAAATGCAATTATTAAATAATTCTAACAAGCCAGCTTTATAAGTCAACCTGTCTTGTTTGTAGCGGCCTGAACTTGTTAATTTGTGGTGGTTATTTTACCTGGGCCGACCTTTAAAGAAATCAAATGTTAATATGGGTTTCTGGTGGCGTGCGAGGCATCGCTTATCTGGGAATATAAATACATTTCCCTGCTTTTCTAAGACGAAAACCTTAGAAAGCGACACTACGTAGAACGTCACCTCTGCTCAGGTCTTTGGTGTTTGCTTTGCACAATCAGACCACAATACCACTCATTCTATGTGCAGTAACAATACAAGATGTGGAAGATGCGCCGAATCGCTGAAGGTGAAGTACGTGGGAAACCATTCTTTGCCTCATACGTTGAGTTTGCAGGGTGTTACTTAGGCAAATGAGGGCAGAAAGATCTTTATCACATATATCATCACTATTGGTTATGATATTCTTGCGCCTCTAAAAGCAAGCCCACTCTACTATCGACAGTGGTCAGAAATGCAACACATGGTGTAGGGAAAATAGTATGAATCCATGTCACTTCTCTCTTTTATGAATATATGAATTTAATAAGTAGGAGATATTTTTTACAGCAAGTCAAATTGTTATATTGCTATCAGGATTCAACTATGTAGTTTTTTGAGTCAAACTCATTGACCCATGTTTTATGAGTTGTGGTTCATACAAACCCATCTCTCATAAGAATGAATGGAACACTTAGCACTCATTGCATTTAGGTGATGCTTACATAGGTGAAGCACCAAGACTTCCCGGGAGGTCACCCATATCAGTACAAATCCAGCTCGAACACACTTTACTATGGAATGTTCTTTATGAATTTGCTTTTGTACATTCTCCTACTTTCAAAACAATAAGATCTGCTCACTATATCAAACTGTGTATGTAATATTTTGAGCATTGTATTTTGAGCTTCAACTTTTTGGAGCCAATATAATAATTTGAAAATTATAGATTGGATTTGCATTATTTTTTGTATTGGTATATTTCAACATGTAGTGTTAATGTGGCATACTTTGAGTGGTTGTTGAGTAGATTAGGGGTTACGACTAAATTAATCACCTTGTGCCTTAGTTGTGTGATTAAGTCGTCATGATCTATGGAGGCCTATATGCTCGCCATTACATTAGCCATTTAAATTGGCACTCTCCTATCTACTTATCAATTAAAGTTGACGCTCTATTGCCAAGGTGAATGACGAGCATGGTCTTGATGTGTTTTCAACCATTTAGACTCGTCCTTAGCTTGTCTTGGAAAAATGTTGTGTCCTTTGTATTTTAAAGGCCATCAAACCCTTCTTGATGTGACTACACATGCATATACACTATGGTCAAGTTGGTAAACCTAGTGATCATGAGAAGAGCCTAATGGTAGAATTTCTTTCAATTTTTGATTCACTATGTGACTTTCATGTGTTAGTATTATAATCATATGCATGAGCATGGTCCATATGTCTAGGATAAGAAACAAAGTGAATCAATATTTCAAATCCATGAATTTAGCCCTATTTAAACTAGACATATTTTAGGGTTTTGAAAGTTGTTTTTTGTACTACTTTTTGAAATCTATTTGTTGAAATTCATTACCAATTATTTCAAGCATATTTGCACATCTTCAATCTAAATGTTTGGCATTTATCAAAAACTTTATTTGAAATGAATTATAATGCTTTGTGTTTGTATTTGCAAGGGTAGATGCATATGTTGGAGAACACACACACGCACGCACGCGCCCGCGCCCGCGCACGCACACACGCACACACACGATATTGCTACCCAATTTTGCTTCCAGCTCAATCATGCAGAGTTGGAAAGGTGTTTATAGCTAAAAACTAAGGGTATATGTTTTATTTTGCTAGATTGTTCATTACATGAGTGATATGTTATTAAGTGAATTCCAGTTTCAACACAAATGCAAGTACAAGAAAGGAATTACGTAGCTTTTCAAAGAAAAATACATTAATAATTTACAAGTTTAAAAAATACTCCCCTTACAAGCTGTGGGAATGACTAAATTGTACACTATGAAAAGTAAGCATACATCTAAAAAATAACATATGGAAAGAGGAGAGGACCTTTTATTGCTCGATGAATGAGAATCTTGTGGTTGTGTGGTTGAATCTTCAGCTCCTCTTCTCTAGAAGTGTGTTTGCTGCCTAGGTTTGCTTGCAGGAAAAAAAAGAGAGATGGTTAGAGCTTAAGGTTTCTCATCAATTCATAAGAAAAATCAGTAAAAACATATTCAACTCTCATAATGTATCAATGCAGAGAAAAAACATAAGAAAAAACCAAAAATTATTGTTTTATTTAATGTGTTTGTTCACTATGCAGGTATAGGTATCATGTTCATTATTGAATACTTTAAGTTGATATCATAAACATCACAACATGTGGGATAAATGGGCTCCCACAAGGTTTGAGCTCAGCATGCTATCAATGTCAATTAGTGTTTTTAATAGAGGAAAGTGCACAATTCAATGTCATCATGGCATTGTAACCCAATCAAGTAGACATACATCACTTATAATAGTGAATTGATGTCACTATTATAAGAAATGAACATTTTCTCAATGGGCTACAGTGACGTGATGATACTGGAAAGAAAAGAAAATCTTCATCATGATAAGGTAAAATATGGGCACCCATCAAAGCAAGGATGCATTAAGAATATGAATACAAGATAACAACACCAAGGACACATCATAATGTGAAGAACAATGTACAATATAATAGTGATATTAGACAAAGAGTTCAAACTCTTATAGGAGGAGTGTTTAGTGCAATAACATTCAATCTCTAAATAGTGATAGCAATCATCACATGAGACCGTGCAAAGGAAAGTAGCCCAATACCATTCAATCGAAAATAACTGATGAAGACAACCTTGTGACCCTCAAGGCCTTTAATACAGTGGCAAGGTTATATTTGTAGTAAGAGGTAGGGATATTCTTCAAAACCTGACCATTGTAGGAATGAAAAAGATGTTTCCATTCAAATTTCAGAACAATATACTTAAGAGAGAAAGGGGAACATAATAGTGCATGAATGGAGGACATTGGTTTTTTATACCATTAAAGGGGGATAAATGTTTTTTTAAGAGTTATGTGAGAGATTAAATCAAGGATAGTTATGCTAAATGAGGATAGTCAAATATGAGAGCCTGATCAAGTCACCATTGTTTCAGAACAATGCTATAGGAATGCTGCAGAAGAGAGAAACACACACTAGTAAATGGTGACATCGATTCAAAGATAAGTGTATTGATCAATGAAGAATCATGATCAACAAAATAAGGATTAAACAACAAATCTTATAAAAAACATCAGATGTCAAGTTTGAGAAGAAGATCCACGGTTAGAGGTAGTAAAATATCTTCCATTTTCATTCATTCATACTTGCAATGATAACGATGGGACTTCATATCCATGGTCAAAGATTTTATTGTGAATCCCAAGCTTTTCAGTGCACGAGGTCGAAGCATAACTGGTGAATGAAATCTTTGTCATAGTTTTGTTCCTTTTTGAGCATACATGATTTTATCATTATAGCCATGTTGAATGATAAAATAATGATAAAATATCGTTAAAATGATTCAACATGGCTATAATGATAATAATAATGAAATATTTGTCATAGTGTTTGTTTCTTTGTTGCAAGAAATGGAGCTCGAAATACCTGTAGAGTGCCATGACCTCTAGCAAATGCTTCAAGAAAGCTGCAAGAAAACTTGTCCATGGAATTTCCACAAAACCATATTCCCCATGGCGACACTAAGTAGAGGCAAAAAATGAAAAAAAAAAGATGCAAAATGGACGTGATGTGGGTGCCTTAGGTTAGGGTTTGTTTTACACTAATGTATTCGGCCAAAAGAGACATTTAAAAAAAAAAAATTGCATTAAAAATGCTTTATGTATTATTTTTTTAATCTTTTACATCAATTTCAAAGTGTAAGATATATAATAAACTGATATTTTATAAATCATTTTATTAAATAGTATTTATGATGGAAAATAATAATACATGGTTTTATTAATGAGTCATGGATATAAATGGAGGTCTGTGTGAGATTGACAAAGTTTATGGAGGGGAAAAGGGAGATTTGGTGAGTTTATCAGTAGTTCCACATCACTTTAACACTCCTTATGGTTAGTCCACTCATCAAGGAGAACTTTGTGCCCACAAAAAGAGCTTGCACTTCAATTCTGACCCCCTTTTTAAGGGATTTTCATTCATATACGATCCAAAGAGAGATTCATGCATCTTGAAGGAGAAAACAAGGATGGAGCTTCAGTTCAGACACATATCAAGGAGAGCTTTCAGTTGGAGTCTAGTTTTCTTCTTCAACTATCTTCTCAGTTGTGGAGTCCTTTTCTATAAGGTTTTCTTTTCTTTTCTTTTGGAGTGGTTTCTATTCTTCCTTCTTTTTGGAAGCATTCTAGCTCATTTTGTAATGCAGGAGATTCCTGTTTTTTCATAATAAAAGTTGGTTTTCATTCTCAATATTTTGGGTTCTAATATTGTTTTTGATTACAAAAAAATTAGGTTTTGATGGGTTCTAATATTGTTTGTGAATTACTTAATCAAAATATTGTGTTTGTCCTTTATTTTATCAAATTCTTTCAATGTTGAATGCAAAAAGTAACATGTTATAGTGCAAGTCTGTGAGTGTGTTTAATATCCTAGGTATTAAAATAGTAAAAGCAACATTGTTTTCCTTTTTTTAAATCTTAGAAAACTGAAACCTCTCATAAGAATGTTTATTGCAAAGCATGTTTGGTTGGGTTTGAGACAATACAGTTTCTTTAGTGAGTGATTTGTGAGTTTTCAACTGCATACCAAGTTCTATCCGTTGGTGTATCACCTGTTAGTATAGGTATGAGATTACAAGTTTCATTCTATCTCTTTTTCCAATTAAGTTATTTTTAGGATATCTAAAGGGGAGCCAACCCATAATCCATAGGTCCATCTCCACAATGAGCAATCCACATGATTAGAGATGTTCCCATGTTGCATGTTATTATTGAGTTTTCGAGCTAAGGTCTCAGGTGAAAATCTATATGACAATAGTTTTTGGCATGCCCGATGTGATAGGTTGAACTGTTTCAGTTTAAAGCTTTTCCAAATAATTCTGATTTTTGGTGTGAAAATCAGCATTTTCACCCTTTGGAGGCAAAGATCTACACACACCTGGCATCTCAAGTTTCAAATCTACAAAGAAATATTTGGTTTCAAAGAGACAAGTGCTAGTATGTTTCAAAACAATTTTCTATTCTGATTTCCAACTTTTTATGAGTAGAAATATCATTTTATTATGGACAACGTGCATACCCACCACCATGGTATGAAAATAATGTCCGTGAAGCTCCTTACCAACCATAAACACAATCATAATACTGGTTTTAATTCAAATAAGCCACAACATAAAGTAAACAATATGCTCATCATGCTTATCACTCAACCAACCTTGCCCAACCTTCTTAGAAACCTAGTCAAGCTTACAACCATTCTCAAGAAGACTATTTTTATTCAAATCAACATTATTGCCTTCCTAGTCAACTCCAAAATGCTGATAATTTTGGTATCAATGAGATCAAAGCTATATTGTAAGATTTCGATGAGCGGATGGATAACATCAAGTGACAACAAGAGTTAAATATGCAAGAGGAGTTGGCTCATCAAGCCCAACTTCATGAGTAGGAGATAGTAGAAAAATGTGAGGAGTTTACAAAAAAAATATGCAAACATTTTTAAAAATAGATTGGCTGTAGAAAAGAAACAAAATGAAGCAAATCTTGGGAAAGAGTTGGGAACATAGAAAGACACCATGAAAGAGAGTTGGAGGCACAAAAGAGACAGTGTGAAGATAATCTTGAATGATATATTTCTACAAGAGAAACATAGATGAGGTTAATACTTGTTGAAACATAAGAGCCTCCTAAGCGTAAATTTATAAGTTTCATACACTTCATGCAAGATGAGTCCGTTGAGTCCTTTAAATGTGAAATTACAAGTTTAAGGAGTCCTCCTTCATTTCAAGAGCTTATAAAGGAAGAGCCTCGTATATTTGCATTCCCAATTTTTGGATAGCCCGTTCTAGTACACGAACCTGTTCTTGAATAGGTACGTCCTTATCAAGAGCCTATTCAAGAAGCCCAACCAGTTCCTTGTATTTCAAATCAACCTGTAGAAGAGGAGGTTTGCCAATATGATTTCCCATAGTTGTTCAAAAAACCTATAAAATTCCAGAGGAACCACTTTTGTTGTAGTTTCTCAAGATAATCAAGTTGTAGATCAAGAGAAGGAAGTATTTATAGAAGGAAGTATTTACTGAAGAAAAATCAGATCTCTTACCTATTGATATGCATGCATTTCATGTTCAAGATGATAGGTACAATCTATTACAAGGGATTGGAAAGGTTAATGATGATGAATAACAAGTTTTAGATCATGAAAATGCTAATAATTGTCAAGTTCTAACTGATTTGTTTAATGAGTTACTATTTTTTGTGAATGCGGAGGAAGATAATGAAATTAAGATCACAACCATACCAGCTTTAGGACAACAAGAAAAACTTTAGGACTGATGTTTTGACAACTCTGTTAGTACTCATTTTTGTGAGTACCATCTTGAGCTTTTTGTAGAGCTTCAACCTTCTTCCATGACAGTATTCTTCAAGTTGCAGAGGGTTCTCTTTATCTCACGTGAGAAGTTTGCAAATGGATGAGGAAGTCGTGCTTTGCTGCCTTTGGATGGTCTCTATGCGGTCTTGCAGGTTGGAAACAGTCAGAATCCATGGCGCCTTCGCTGGTTTGTCTTTTGTTTTGAGGCACTCTATATCCTTTATCCCACATTGGCGGTACGACGAAAGAACCTATTACTTTTATATCCAAACTTGGAATGGTTAAGTGTCGAAAGCCACGCGGATTTTTGGCCAAGTGGGTAGTGGTCTAGCGGTTAAGTGGTGGTTAGTGGCCGCCAGCTGGTGGACAGAGAGGTAATTTTGGGTCTGTATGGAGATGATGTGGCAGAATATTCCAAGTGGTGACAGATGTCAGCAGGGCGCTATGATGCGATCCTAGTCACGACAGGTCTAGTCAGATCACGACATTGCAACAAGGTGACATGTGACAGATGGATAGGTGGTCGACCAAGTAGGATGGTGAGGTGGCAGAGGTCCCAGTGAATCAGAGGGCGACATGTGGAGGATGGTTGTCAAGCTAAAAGAAGATAACATTCATGTGGTTCAGATTGGATCCAACGGCTGTCATTATCCCGTGTTCGGAAGATGCACAAGGATTATTGTTCGCGGGATCATGACGTGATGCCAAGTGCCCCTCTGAGATCAAAGATGAAGGAAGTAAATGTATCGTTAGATCAGATCCTATAGTGTGGTTGGCTCTTTCCCACTAATAGAAGATGCAAGTTGTTTAACTTTGGCGGCATCACGACAAACTGACACATGGAAAATGCGGGCCCGAGTTGAGGTAAGGGTATGATAATGCGGGACCGTCAGATCAATCTCCATCGAGTGATGGATGTAAAGCCTTGATTGAGAGATGCATGAAGGATAGTCTTCGTAGGTTAACGCTTTTGCACCATGTGGCAGTTGGCAGGGTCAGGTCGTAACTACAGTTAAGTTATGCATCATGCAAATCAAAGAGGATCTAGCGGTGAGAGCATTGTATGGAAAGGAGTTGATTGTCAGTTATTTATTGTGGGTTCGCGCTTGCCTAGCACGTTGCAAATAAGATCTTGGTTAGCACTAAAAGACAGGTTAAAGGTAAAGCAGATCAAAGTTGATCAGACGGACGACGCTAAGACTCAAACAAAAAGTGATTGAAGGATATTGTTCAAGGCATCGCGACAGAGTGACACATGTTCAGATCAGATTGTAGTGCTCGAGTTTTTAAAATAGGATCAATGGCTACATTTTAAAGTTGTGAAAAGTTTCAATCTAAGCCCTTGATAGGGAATTTTGTGCCACCTGTAGCCGTTAGATCATATATTCAAAATTTTAAATAGTTACTTAGGGTTTCCAAGCGACAACGACCCTTTCAAAGTTGCAGAGCTATTAAATGGATCTATCTGATCTTTTGGATCAAATTTATGAAGCCATAAGTGTTGGAGGATGGATTTCTGTTGACTGTGGCTTTATTTTTCTCAACTGGTGCTATTATGGTTCTGATCATATTGCTGATGCATTTGCATTTATTCACTAGTTAATGCTTTCAAAATAGTAGTTGTGCAGGTCAGATTCTTTTGGATATTTTGAAGAAAGATCAAGTCAGTGGAGGAAAGAAGACAAGTGCAAATCAGATATAGAGGGACAGGTGTCAATTAGATATCAATTTTAGGGTTTCTCTCTTCTATTTAGGCTTTTCTTTTCTTTATTGTGAGGGTTATGAATCCTTTACAAGGCGAGGCAGGTTCCAAGTGTGGTTCTTCTGTAAATATTTTTACATTTTCTCTGCATATAGGGTGCTCTTGATCCCTTTCTGGTTTCAGAGAACATCAATGTAATAGTTAGTTTTATGAATGAAATTCTAGTATTGTTGTGTTGTTATCAAGTTGCCTCCATTATGCTTTCCAAATCACATAGGTTAATACATCTAGGGTGTTTTAGTCTTGTCTGTTGTAAGATATGCAATAGAGTTATTTAAAGGATAACTGTGATTTGAGATTTGTCTTCAAATACGTATGAGTTGGGGTATCAAGCATATGTCAACTTGTCTTTCAGTGGATGTTGATCAATGTATTGTCTATTCTAGGGTCTCTTCCAAGGGGATAGTTAAATACTTTGAGTGGATAGTTTCATATCTGAACACACAGGTGGATTCACAAGTACAACTTGAATCAATGTGGTATGTTTTATGTAAGACATTAGACATATTAGACTGTGTTGTCTTCTTTATTCATAACTCCTTTTGCATTGTTATGTTTGACTCTGTTTCCCATTGGATAAGGCCCTGGTCTATGAGAGTTCTGGGGTATTTCAGAGATCCATTAATCCAAAACATAAAAGAAAATATTTTCCCTTTCATGTTGATAGGACTTAGATTAGTTCTAGTTTTCAAACATGCTTTATGCAAGTGGGATACTGCATAAGATTTGATAAAACATTGAGGTACATGTTACCTACAAGTTTGAAAGCTATTCCACCCTCATATATCTACAAGCTATTGTTTGTCACAAAGGGGTTATGTGTGTGCAGATTAGGTATACCCGCCTAAGTGATGTGGAACTCAAAGTGTAGAAGGTCTTTGAACCTTGTCAATGTTGGCTTCTTCTTGTCTCCTTTCTGCCGAAGGTATTGAATTTGTGTCCTAGGTTTGTAATCCCACAGCCTGGTCTCAGAATCTCATCTAGTAAAGGAGATTGCAAGAAAAAGTACCAATAGAATTGGTGACTCTACTAGGGAGGAGAAATATAAAATGTATTTTGAATCTATCCAAGAGTCAACTACAACATATACACTTAGTTGGGGATAAGAGAGCTTTTTTCTCTGTTTAGTCAAAATCAATCCCAAAGTGATGTGATTGTTATAGAGTCATATGCTACAAAGAAATATCCCTCTTACTTATATTTAGTGAGCCAAGGCTTATTTTGTGTCATTGCAATAGTGTCTGAAAGTCCAAAGTCTTCAAAGATATACTCATACTATCTCACAAATGGTGAGTGGCGACTCTGAGTTCTTTGATTGTACCAGTGTGCATGATTGAAGAAAGGCTACAAAGGAAATGTGGACTTGCAGTGGAGATGAAGCAGATCTTTGGGCTCTTATGACTAAAGCTTAGTCAAAGGAGAAATTTTTATGAGACACTATTAGGGGTGTGTTGTGAGTTTGCTAGTTTTGAAGAAGGCCGGAGTGGGGTGAAGAGATCTCAGCTGATTCACTTTTGTCCTCTGCAAAGAGGTGGCGACTCTACCAAAGTTTTTGAAAGGTAATATGAAGGTGACTTCAGATCAAGTATTTTTGCAGTTGCTCCAATACATCCAGGTATTTTATTTTTCAAAATATAAAACTGTTTTCTTATTAAGCGATCTAAGCACTAAGAAAATGAACAAGGTGTGGTAAGAGGTTTGCATGCTTCAAGATTAGAGTTGCATTTTTTGCAAAATCAAGTGGAAGTATGTATTAGTTGACATAAATGAGCCTAAGAGTCAAGGTTCTAAATGGATCCAATGTCTAAATTGGACACTATTCATGAGAGGCTTAGAAGAGAAAAGGCAGTTGAGATAAGAAAAAAGTTGATCAAGGTTAATAAATTAAGATGGCAATTGTTGAACCAAATAGCAATAAATTATGCTGAAGAACCTAAGAAGGTTGAAGAGGAAGCAATTATCTTTTTGAGAAAAATGGTAGGAGGGAGGAGGATCAAATCACTGTACTTGTTTTATGAATTTTTTTTCTAAAGCATATGATGAGCTTCCAAGGGGTGTTGAGGATTTTTCAGAGTCTACATATATTGGTTTGTTTTTGGAACTCTATTTCCCTGAATCAATTCATTGGCTAGCCCCCTAGTGGGAAACATATGTTGAGTCTACTAGGAAATGGAGGAAAAATGTTCAAGATCTTTAATCCAAGATTGCACGAGCTTGTGCCCAGTGCTACTAATTTTGAGAAAGATGGAAACCAAAATGACAGAGATGAGTCTAGTAGGGATGATGTCTCTTGCAATCATGATAGTGATGTTTTTTCTCAGAATGGAGTAAATGATATGTGTGGTGAGAGTGATGGATATAAAAGTGATATTGATGGTTCTATAAGGGATGATCTCTCTTATGAAACTGATTATTACTCTCACCAGGTAAAAGAAAATATCTACGACGAAGAATAAGATTATATTAATTTATATGTAGGTTGTTGTTTTGATGATTCAAATGAATTTCAGAGTGCTGATGAAGGGATGTGCATTCCTTTACCAGGTTATGTATGTGATGATGAATCCAGTGATTTTTTTACTTTTAAATCACAAAGATGATCCTTCTCAGTATGAGCCGGAGGATAAGTGTAGTCAACAAGGAGATAATGGTTGGATACATGAAGATGTTGCTTATGACTACATATCAAAAATGGATGAAAGAGATGACAATGGTGCACTTCATAGTGAAAAAATTTCTAAGTTCCTAACTTGTGAATATCTCAGATATTAAAGTGGGGATAGTTTTAAGTTCTTACATCCAACACACATTGAGTTTGACAAAGAGTATATATCAGATGATCAAGATGTTGATATGTGTGTTTCTGATTTTGCTTGTACTTCTAGGTCACTAGGCTACAACAAAATTGAATATGATATATCAGATGATGAAAGCATCAGTGCATTTCCAGATTCCAAGCATGAAGAAGCTCCTGACATGATGTTGATTACTGATTGGGATAATTATGTGAATTATGAATCTTTTTCAGATTTGAAATATTTTATTGAAGCACTTCAAGATGGTTTTTCAGTTACTCAAAATATGAAGATACCAGATGAGTATGTGGATAGGTGCTCTCCCTCCAATAGACAAGATAATGGTTTGCATAAGGTTGATAACTTGCAAGCAATTTCTTTAGGGAACTCTGATATAGGTGTGCAAACTAGTGATAGAATAAAGTACAGTGACTCTTCTACAGAGGAGAATATGGATCGTAACATGAAGTTTCCATGTTTTGAAGATAATAGCGTTGACCATCATTCTTGTTCAAAATTTGATATGTTTTCTTCTGCAGAAGGTGAATGTGGTACACATGTGGTCTATAATGTTGCTGACGAGCTAAATTTTGAAGATTTCCAAGAGGTTGTCTCCTATAATATGGAGAGTGGGCCTGACCATGTGTCAATTCATGAGTTTCCTCAAAGTTTGCATTAGGTATATGAAATTGATTGTGATAGCTTATCCTTTGGTATGAAAACTATTGATGTGGTTGGATCTGATGATGACTCTAGGTTTCAAGAGGGATATGAATGTTCTATTTTTCAGCTGGATGAAGATTCTGTGATTTGTGACAATGCAGGAAAAGATGCAAAGTGTTCAAAGGGTCCTAAATTTTTCAGTGGCCATGATTGGCATTGGTCACATGATGGTTGGTATTATCAAATGAGGCCTGATTTAAAAGTGTTGAATCAAGGCAGAAATACTGACAATATTTTATGTAGGCTGTTGAAAGATGTTAGCATATCAAATCTTGCAGATGACAGCTATATTTTCAATTTGTTTCCAGAGCAGGGAGCATAAAACTTTATTTTTGATAGAGGCAAGCTGAAATAGAACTTTGTTGATGGCTCTAGGCCATCAAGCCTAGTTTTTTTCCTTCAAATCAGGGAAAAGAAGGCAGAGATAAGTTGACTCTACTGAACAACATTGTATATGTGTATATATTCCTATTTTTCTGTTAGGTGTTTTTTTTTGTAGGGTTTTGGTATGAATTTTTGGTCTCCTCTTCTCAAAGATCTAGAATTTAGTGTTGAACTTGTGTGCAACCTTCCTCAGTCAGAGCCACTGTTAGTAATCATTTTTGTGAGTACCATTTTGAGGTTTTTGTAGATCTTCAACCTTCTTCCATGTCAGTATTCTTCAATTTGTAGAGGGTTCTTCTCTTTATCTCGCATGAGAAGTTTGTAGAGGGACGAGGAAGTCATGCTTTTCTACCTTTGGATGGTCTCTATGTGGTCTTGCAGGTTGGAAACGGTCATTATCCATGGCGCCTTCGTTGGTTTGTCTTTTGTTTTGAGGATCTCTATATCCTTTATCCCACATTGGCGGTGCGATGAAAGAACGTATTATTTTTATATCCAAACCCCTAGTGGTTAAGTGCCAAAAGGCACTTGAATTTTTGGCCAAGTAGTTAGTGGTCTAGCGGTTAAGTGGCAGTTAGTGGCGCCCAGCTGGTGGATAGGGAGGCAATTTTGTGGGCCCGTATGGAGATGACATGGTAGAATATTCCAAGTGCTGACAGATGTCGGCAGGGGGCTATGGCATGATCCTAGTCATGGAAGGTCCAGTAAGATCATGACATTCTAACAAGGTGACATGTGGTAGATGGATAGGTGGCCGACCAAGTAGGATGGTGAGGTGACGGAGGTCCTAGCAAATCAGAGGGTGACACGGGGAGGATGGTTGCCGAGCTAAAAGAAGATAACATTCATGTAGTTCATATTGGGTCCAACGACTGTCATTATCCCTTGTTCGTAAGATGCACACGGATTATTGTTTGCGAGATCATGACGTGATGCCAAGTGTCCCTCTGGGATTGAAGATGAAGGAAGTAAATGTATCATTAGATCATATCCTATCGTGTGGTTGGCACTTTCCCACTAATAGAAGATGCATGTTGTTTAACTTTTGTGGCATCATGACAGATTGACACGTGGAAAATGCGGGCCCGAACTAAGGTAAGGGTATGATAAGGCAGGACCGTCAAATCAATCTTCATCAGGTAGTGGACGTAAAGCCTTGATAAGAGATGCATGAAGGATATTCTTCATGAGTTCACACTTCTTCGACACGTTTCCTTTATAGGAAGTGGGGCCTGCAGTTAGTAAAGATGTGGTCATTTAAAGGCAGACAAATCTAAATGAATCCAACGACAGGCATTATTCCTCGATCAAAAGGTTCAAGATTTTTATCCTTCATGGAATTACACCTATGCGATGCGTGGTAGTTGGTGGGACACGGTTGTGGCTACGATTATGATAAGCATCATGCGGATCTAAAAAGATCTAACAGTGGGCGCATTTCCTGGAAAGGAAGTTGATCGATTATTAACCATTAAGGAATCACGAACGTCTGCCACATTGCATCTCAGATCTTGGTCAGCGCTGAAGGACAGGGTAAAAAAAATTAAATTTCATTGGACGACCGATGCAAAGCCTCAAACAAAGGTGATCAGAAGATATTGTTAGCAAAATCACGATAGAGCGACACCTATCTGGATCAGATCTTGGTGCCTGAATATTTAAAAGAACATCTACGGCTACGTTTTAAAGTTGGGAGAAGATTGAATCTCAGCCGTCGATAGGGAATTCCACTCCACCTATAGCCGTTATAACATATATTCAAAATTTTAAATAGTTTCTCAGGCTTTCCAAGCTGTGGTGCTGCTTTCTAGGATGCAGAGGTATTAAATGGGTCGATCTGATCTTTTGGGTCAAATTGGTGAGGCTATAGGATGCTGAGGTGATGTCTTATATTGAATGTGGTTTCCTTTTTCCATGTGGTGGTGACTTAGGGTTTTCTGTTCAGACTTTGTAGTTATTTTGTAAACCCTAGCCTGCTTCCTATCTTTTCTGCCATCAGTGTTGGATGTTTTCCCGAGGTAAGTGGTGCAGATTATATTCTATTTCAGATCTTTTGAAGAAAGATCAATAAGTGGAGGAAATAAAATTTTTGCAAATCAGATATAGAGGGACAAGTGTCAATTAGATATCAATTTTATGGTTTCTCTCTTTTATTTAGACTTTTCTTTTCTTTGTTTTAAGGGTTTTGAATCCTTTGCAAGGTGAGGCAGGTTCCAAGTGTGGTTCTTCTGTAAATATTTCTTCCTTTTCTCTACATATAGGTTGTTCTATATATCATTCTTCCTCTAGAGAACATCAACAAAATAGTTTTCTTTATGAATGAAATTTTAGCATTATCATATTGTTATCAAGTTGTCTCCATTTTGTTTTCCTGAATCACAGAGACTAAGGCATCAAGGGTGTTTTGGTTTTGTTCATTGTTGATCAACACTGGAGTCATTTAGAGGATGACTGTGATTTAGAATTTAACTTCAAATATGTATGAGTTGGGGTATTAAGGATATGTCAACTTGTCTTTCAGTGGATGTTGATCAATGTATTGTCTATTCCAGGGTCTCTTCCAAGGGTAGGGTTAAATACTTTGAATAGGTAGTTACATGTTTGAATACACAGGTGGATCCACAAGTAGAGCTTGGTTAATGGGGTATGTTTGATGTAAGGCATTAGACATATTAGACTGTGTTGTCTCCTTTACTCATAATTTCCTTTTGCAGTGTTATGTTGGACTCTGTTGCCCATTGGATAAGGCACTTGTATATGAGAGATCTAAGGTATTTCAAATATCCATTAATTCATACTGTTAGACACTGAATTTGCGCCTCTGATCTCAAGCTCTCTTGGTCTTGATAATCCAGTATAACAAGGGAATCATCTCCAGGTGTGGGACCTATGCTAACTGAGATGAAACCTCCAGATTCTAGGCTGGTTCCTCTTGGATAATCACCTTAATTTGCTTCTTAAACAGGAAAGTAAAACTTGAAGGGGAAAGGGATAGAAGGATTGCATGAAAGGGAAATGACTGAAAGCAAACTACCTACTAGGTGATACACCGAAATTAGGGCTTGGACCTCAGTATAGAGGAATGAAATTAATGGAAGAACCAGGTCTAATAAGTCACAACTCACTAGATAGGCTTGCATAAGTATTTCATAGGAAGGCCTGAACAAAAGACTCGACCTATGACCTACAAACAAACATCCTTCTCTGCAACCAGGTGTAGGAAT
>MU224732.1:236799-256917 GCA_018584345.1 Thuja plicata | reverse complement strand
AGGGCCTTCATTTTATATTTTTACACATCCATGACTAGAGAGCTATGGATCGATATTTGAGGCCTCATTCTTGAGCAACCTTGAATGTAAGGATTCATAGAAGTGTGACAACATTTATGCACACAGCAGGAAACCCCATCCCCATTGCTAAAACCCATGAAGAAGACAAGTAAAACTAGCTATCCTCCCGAACAAACAGTCATTTGTCCAACTCAGCTTCCCCACACTGTCGATACCTGACACCCAGGTGCTTGAAGGCCCGAAGGATTTATTCTCTGGAAAACCTTTATAGGCAAAGTTGGTCGGTACCCCAGTACCTGGTGACAACTTTCATTGTTGGCAGAACTGGTCACAAAGTCCCGTCAACAAAAACTGGCACTAGAAGGAGGGCATGAGCTCATCTCCCTCAGAATATTTTGATTTTACACTGCCTGAGGGTTCCCCAAGCAGTAGTTTTAGGATCTGGACTTTCTATGGAAGAGGGTCGTCTTCACCCTTAAATTTTGATAGAATCCTGTGATCAGCCCCAAATCTCAGAGAGTTTTTGGAACTCTAACCTCTTGTCTGAAAGAATAGGACCCAACAAATCAAACAACCAACCAACTTTATCTAGGGATTCGCTACACACCAGAATACCCAACTTCCTCATATAATCCTAGGGACCAATAGTCAATCTAGCCAACATCAAACAACCTCGATGGAAAATTACTTTGGTAACACCGAGTCCCCGATGGGGCAGTTCCCCGGTGCCACCAACGATCTTCCTCCGCATCTAGAGAAGATCTGTCCCAAAAATGAGAATCTAGGCCCACGAACCGTAGAAGAACATCTCCAGGCCTATAAGGATGCCATGAACCTAAACCAGATACAACATCAAGATGTTGTAACCTGGATGTTCCCTCTGTCCTTAGGATAGAATGAGTTAAATTGGTACCTCAACTTTCCGGCCAACTCCATCAACAGTTGGCAAGATATGGAAGACGCCTTCCTAGCGGCCTTCTGCGTTCATGTAGACTTGACATGGTCCCACAGCCAGTTTATCTCTATTAGGAAGGAATTAAATGAACCCCTCGCCACATTTAACCATTGGTTCCAACGTGCCTTGAAGCGGTGCACGGGCCCCTTCATCCCATCCACTGGTTTAAGCATCCAGACATACCTAAATGTTCTGGGCCCCATTATTTCTACTCTCCTTTGAAGAACCTCCGCCTCCAATGACCAGGATACTCTGACAAATGTTTACAACCTAGCCCTGGATTTGTCCCTAAGTTTGAGAAAAGCTCCCAGTGGGATTGGACAAAGCCTACCATTCAACATGATACCTGACAGAACTCCTTATGTTGGGGGATACAACTCCAATCCAGCAATGGGTGCCCCAATGATGGCCATGGGCCCACTGCCGATAGACCAGCAGGCCCGGTATGTATATCCATCACAAGCCCAGATAATACCAGGTTTGGAATATGTTCCCTGGAACCAACCAAAATAGATGCAACAACCCTTGACACAACCCTCTAGAGTATATTTATTTCAGTCGTCCATGGCTGGAGGATTGTCGTCCTCAACTTTGGGAGTTGTTGTCGCTTTCTCCGGGAACCCACCACAACAACCATCACACTGTGACACAACTACCCAGCTATCAGTCGAGGTTGAATCCCGTCAGGTGACTTGTGTCCTCTCTGACGATAGACATGGGACAGTTGAAGGTGGGGCCCTCCTCACCTCACAACTCCAATTCCCAGAGGGAATATTTTCTCCAGACAACGAAATAGAAACTCTGGAGGTCAGAACTACAACAACAGGCCTCGGCCCAATCAAAAACAATGGCACAATAATGCAAATGTCGGAGGTCCTCCTCCAAACCAAAATACCACTCAGGGTGGTGTTGGACCCAGTCATTCTACACAACTTGTAGAATTCCACCCCCTGGCCACGTAATGTATATTGTATGACACCGGCTCTCACTCCAAGGTGAACTGTGCCACACTAGATAAGATCATCATGATCTCCTAGTTGAATAGACAACAACCCATCAATCCTACTCCCCTAAAACCGTCCACAACAAAGCCTCCTCACATAGCCTTTACGTGTGAGACCGTCTTCTCTGGGATAGACGAAGAGGACAAAGAAGAGCCCAAATTGCACAAGTTCTTTGATTAATCTATCCTGGCCTTTGAGGCCAACACCTTATCCATCCCATAGAATCCCTACAACACCTAGATTTAGGCTGGAAAGGGACAACTTACATGCCAACGCTTGCCAAGAATACCCCTCCCTAGGACAACAAAATTGATTGCTCCTTCCCTCCGAGAGGACCTAGCCCTAACCAAGCCAGGGATCTAGCTGAGGGAAGTTAACTTTACGTGGGGGAAGGTTTGACATCACTAAGGTGTTAGAGAAAACCACCACCTCCATGACCTTGATTAAGGTTTTGTTGACTTGTCCCGAGCAGAAGAAGTCCCTTCTAAAGCTACTATGAAACCCGGAAGCCATCAGTTGTACACCAAAGACTGTTACATTTGACGAAGCCAACTCAGCTGTCTTATGGGGAAACACATAAGATCCTCCCTTCCTACTCAGCTTAAACATTCAAGGAAAGAACCTATACAACTGCCTAGTAGATTCTGGTGCTTCAGGCAACATCATGCCCTTATCTATATGCCAGAAGCTCAGACTCACTCCCACTCCATCCAAAGGCACAGTAGTCCAATTGGACAAAACTGCTGTGAAAATGGTGGGTGACCTGAAAAAATGTCCAAATTCAGCTCATCCAAGACCCTCGAATATCAAGCATAATAGAAATCCAAGTGGTAGACATCCTTGAAACCTATGGGATGTTGTTAAGTCAAAATTGGTCTAAGGCCCTTAACGGGTATTTCTCCATGGACTTCTCCCACTTGTGGCTCCCCTGGAAGGGGAAATCAAATCAAATTCGGGTGGAGAGTAACCCCAGAATGAAGCAGTCCTTCACCAAAGTTGGGAGGGTAAATGAAGTCCTTTTCTCTGAATCTTCCCCCAGGGTGTACCGACCACTGGAAATCCTGACATTTGATTTTACTCCTAGGGAGGATCTCATAGTCGCTCAGAGAATTCAGGACCTTAACGAAAAAATGATGGGTGAGGTAAACTCACAAGGTAACATGGCAACTCTGACCACTCTCTTGTCTAGCACTTGGTGTCGGATACATTACCAGAAGTACTTTGAACTGGAGTGTGAGCCTTGCATCATCGTTGCTACCCACCACATCAATGACCTCCATGAGAAAGAACATAAAGTTGGTTCACCTGGACCAAGTGATCCATCCAGCGGTACACTAGAGGTGTCGCTTGTCCAGGAATCCAAACCAGAGGATTCTCTAGAGGAAAACCCCGCCCATGCACCATCAGAGCCAGAGGAATCACCTCCCAACCCTCCCAAAACCAATCCAAATGCCACTTCGCTTTCCCAACCCTGGAAAATGAACAATGACTTATGGATCCTGAAGTTTGATGGGTCTCGGTCTAAACAAGGTTGCGGGGCTAGAGTGGAACTGATCAATCCTCAGGGGAGATCCTTCCTTGTGTCCTACACATTGTAGTTTAACTACACCAATAATGTCATGGAGTATGAGGCCTTGGCTCTTGGACTCCTGTTCGCATTAATAAAAGGGATCACCCGTCTCTGGGCAATGGGTAATTCAAAGTTGATTGTAAAACAGGTCCAGAGCCAATACACATGTCATGACAAAAGGTTGGCCGCATACTGCAACCGGGCATGGAACTTAATCAAAGACTTTAATGCTTTTGGCATCGAGCTTATTCCCCATAAATGTAACTACGTTTTGGATACCCTTATCATGTTTTCCAGCACCCTTGAGGCAATGGCTGGCTCCCAACTCTGTAAGTTTTATGTTGAGATGGTCCCCACCCTATCCATCCCAGATAATATCACCCACTTTCAGGTTTTTGAGGATGACCAACATATTCTGGCCTTCATGGCCAATGTTGGAGTCTTCGAGGATCAGATAGTGGAAGACATGGATCTTGATGATACCTGGAAGGGTTAAGAAGATGACGGGATCATCGACCTACCCACCAACACCATCACTAAGGGGATGGTAGCTCTTGAATGCATCTTTGATTCAGACCCCCAGGGCCGAGATAAGATATCATCCTCCTTTGAGGGAGGAAAATTTGAAAAGGTCAACATCGGCAAGGTCAATGAAGAAAAATTTGTGCACGTTGGTACCTCCTGCTCCCTAGAGGAGAAGGAGAAGATTCTTGCGGCTCTCCGAGAATACATTGATGTTATTACGTAGGGGTATGAAGATCTTGAGACCTATAAAACATCCATCATGACTCGTACCATCCCGTTGAAACTAGATGCCAAGCCCTTTTGGCAAAAGCAGAGGCCGTTAAACCCATTGATCAAACCTCTAATTCATCAGGATGTTTAGAAACTACTATTAGCCTAGATTATCTTCCCTATCTGGCAGACAACATGGGTTGCCAACCTCGTCCCTGTGCGAAAGAAGAAAGGTGAAATTTGCCTGTGTGTGGATTTTTGTAATTTAAACAAGGCATCCAAGAAGGACAATCACTCTCTCCCCTCGCTAGATGAGCTATTACAAATTGTTAACAGTTCCCAAATGATGTCCTTCCTGGATGGGTACTCCGGATATAACCAAGTTATGGTTAAGTTTGAGGATAGAGATAAAATTACATTCACCACCAAGTGGGGAACGTTTGCATATTGGAGAATGCCCTTTAGCCTCATCAATGTGGGGGGAAACATTTCAAAAGGCTATGGACATTGCGTTCGAGGGCCTAGTTAACAAATGCATAATCATCTACATGGATGATTTAACATTCTTTTCCCAGGACAGGCGTGATCATTCTGCCCACCTCACCTAGATTTGCAAGAGATGTCATTGGTATGGTATCTCCCTCAACCCTAAGAAATGCATATTCAGGGTCACTGAAGGGAAGCTTCTCAGGCATATAGTCTCTAAGAAGGGGATATCCATTGACCCTAAGAGAGTTGAAGCACTGTTAAATTTACAAATGCCCGGTAGTAAAAAGGAAATGAGATCTTTCTTCAGAAAGATAAACTTTGTCCAGCAGTTCATTACTAGATTTGTCGAGATAGTTAAACCACTCAATGACATGATGAAGAAAGATACCAAGATTGATTTGAGCCCCGAAGTGAAATGAGTGTTTTCTTAGATCAAGCAAACCATAGTGGAGGCCCTAGTCCTAGCAAGTCTGGACTATTCCCTCCCATTTCACATATACTCCTTCGCTTCACCGCATTCTGCAATGGCAGTCCTAACAAAAAAAGTTGATGGGGAAGAATGACCCATTGCTTTTATGAGCTCCCCCTTCAAAAATGCTAAAGTCTGATATTCACCTTTGGAAAAGCAGGCTTTTGCTCTAGTCCGGGTCATGAAGAAATTCTAGCATTATATTCTCCATAGCAAAGTGCATGTTATCATTCCAGACCAGGCCGTTAAATATTTACTGCTACAGAGTGAGCTGGGAAAATGTCGAGGGAAATGGATGGCCATCCTCCAAGAATATGATCTAGAGATGCAACCAATCAAGATAGTCTGAGGCTAGGGACTATGCAGAGCGATGGCGGAAGTAACTCCAAACGTTGAATGTCAAACTTATACGGTGGAGTCCAATCTCACTCAGGATCCATGGTATACTGACCTGGTATACCTGTTGCTCAATAATAGATGCCCAGAGGGGCTTCCCCCAAACAAACATTATGCCCTGCGACTGAAAAGAGCACACTTACTGATAAAAAAAAGGAACACTTTTTTGCAGGAATTTCAAAGGGATTTACCTCTGGTGCATAGATAGGGACCAAGCTACCAAAATGATAGAAGAATTCCACGGGCAGTTTGGAACCGGGCATGGCTTAGCTGATGCCACTGCCCACCATATTTTCTGGGCTAGATACTATTGGCCCTTCATCTTCAAAGATGTCTACACTCACGTGAGGAAGTGCCACACTTGCTGAATCGCAGTCCATCGTGAGAGAAACCCGGCCATGCCTTTGCAGCCGATCTTTGAAGTTCGACCCTTCACCCAATGGACGTTCAATTTTATCGATGAAATTAACCCCAACTCCTCCACCAACCATCAGTATATCCTAACGGCAATAGATTACTGCACCCAATGGTCTGAGGAAATTCCATGCAAGAACAATATGACAGATGTGGTTATCAAATTCTTGGAAGAAAACATAGTCACCAGATTCGGAATGCCCTTCGCTATAATGTGTGACAACGGTTTGACATTTTCTTCAGTGCAGTTACTTGAATGGACCTATGAGAGGCAGATCACCTTGAAATTCTCCAGCAACTATTATCCCTAGGGTAATGGTGTGATTGAGTATACCAATAAAAATCTGTTGGAGGTGATCAAACACTTGTTAGAACATAACCCCCGAGACTGGCACCAAAAGCTTAGGTTCAATCTTTGGGTGAACCGTATCAGAATCAAGGCAGCCCTAGGGACTTCCCCATTTCACCTGGTTTATAGCAAAAATCCTGTGTTCCCTATCAACTTACAAATCTCAGTTTTACAGTTTATGCAGGAATCTAACAACCGAGACAACATTGTGGAGGTTTGGCTCCTAAACCTGGTGAGAATGGAGGAACAAAGAGACGCGGCACTGGAACACTTTGTGCGTCACTAAGCACTCGTTAAGCAATGTTTTGAATGGAGAACCCAGTACAAATCCTTTCAGGTTTTACAACTGGTCCTTCTGTGGGACAAGGCCCAAGAGAAGAAAGGAAAGTACACCAAATTTCAAAAGCTCTGGCTCAGACCATATTTGATTTTTGAGATCTGTGGGGCTAATACTTATTGCCTCAGTACCATGACTAGAGAAGCCATCCCATTGCCTGTCAATGGACAGTTTCTTAAACACTACTTTGAATGAGGCGGGTGGTAAGTTTTCCTGAAGTTGTACTATGTGTAAAAGTTCCTGCTTATAAATATCTTTTCCCGGTGCTCCTTGGGGGTACTTTGTCCTTGTAAATAGTTTGTTGGAAATCTTCTGGGACCACCTTCTTTCCTTTTTTCCTTTTTTCTTTGCTTTCTTTTGCTTTGCGTGTCTTGTTTTTTGGGTTCTTGGTATGTTGCCCTCTTCTTGTAGACAGGTATGTTGTGCATGACATCTAGTCCCTGGAATGGTGCCTGGTGCATTTTGGTTAGTCCAGAATCTATTATTATCATGGTGGAATTTGTCCGCACTTCGGAGTTATTTTGTGTGTATGGTAAAAGGATTATGGGTAATCTTCATCAGATTTGTATCTTGAATATCGACATCAGTTAACAGAAAATCCAAGAAGCAAGTAATCACATGGTCCTTGAGGGCCGATCGGTTGCACTGGTTGTTGGCCAAATCTAAAAATTATAAAAATATCCTGGGTCCAAAATGTCTCTCCTATTCAGCGAATTAAAATGGATGGCAAGGTGAAAGAAGTACTACTGTAAAAATTAGCTAAGCTTAAGGTTCATGGTGAAAGAAGTACCGTCTTCCCCATCTTCAAAAGAAAAGAAAAGAAAAAATGAAGAATAGCGAATTCTGGTATCTGGGGGATCATGCAAGATGTAATGATTTTGGTTCGATGCATTCAGTACCTCCTCTATGTTTCACCCAGAAGTCATCGGCTTGATTTTCTTTCAAAGCACACACCTCATAATAGACGAAAGATCGAAGGATAGAATCGATGCTGGGTTGGATTTTCCTAGACATCTCGCGCCTTGCAAATAGAATACTCCGGGTAAAGGTGAGTTCCGGTTTTGCTAACCAGAGGTTTTGTAGTTCTAAATGTGCTAAGGCATTCATCCCAGTGAGTCACCATTTATTATGCCCTGCATACCCGTCCCTACATTTTGCGGGAAAAATATTGGGTCCCCTTTTTTTTGCTTTTGCCTTATTTCTTTTCCTTTTGTTTTTCTCTGGCCTTTGCCTCCACAGGGTCGTTGTTTGCTTTTCCTCTTGGTTTTCCTTCCTCCAGGACCCGGTCCCAAAGTGTTTTGTTCTTATTGTGCCAACTGGATTCTGGACTCCGGGATCCTCTATCACTACGTCTTCTTTTATTAGAGGGTGTGGTTGCATGGGATCCCCAGGCTCAGAGTTTTGAGGTTTTCCTTTCTCAGGATTTGCGAAAGGAAGCGGGATGTATTTACCCTAGGGGTAGAAATTGCGTTTCACCATTCATTGTTACATTTACCGCGAGCAAATTACCCCAGAGTGATTCAAAGTGATTAGAGCGATTTTAGCAGCAGCTAAGTGCGATTTGTTCCAAAGCTTGAATAGTGCTTAACAGTGACGGAAAGTTGTGTGTTTTCATAGCGATTCAAAGTCATCCAGTTGTAGAGAACCTCCTATGCTTGTCCTCTCACATTCCTCATTTTTAAGGTAGGCCCTTCTGGTTCCTCTTCTTTGCTTTCTGGTTCCATTTTGGGTTTTCTTTCATTTTGCTTTCTGTCTCTAGTTTTTCATTCCGTTCTTGTTCGTTGCCTCCCATTGGTGGGATGGCTCTGCTAGAGGGTTGTCTGCCCTCTATGTAGTTGTAAATAGTGTAATTCTTGTACATTTCCTATAAGTTTGTAAATTATCGTCAGTTCATAGATAGTTGTAAGTAAGTTTGTTTCTGGGTTGATCTGGAAGTTGTTCTTCAGCCTTCTATATATATGTGCAAGTAAATTCTGTAGAGTTCTATATATTCCCTCCCTGTCTAGTGGAAAGCTCACCATGCCCCTTTGCATATGACCAAAATGTTGAGCTCTCCCACCTGGTATCTGCAAATTCAAACTCGGCACCTCACCTAGTCGATTTTGCAAGCTTTCTCTCTCCTCCGTCATCTCTGCTTTAATGGCAGGTTTAATTCCCCCACATGCGAGCATTCAAAATTGGCCCAAGTGGCATTCATTCCCTTGCATGTTGGGATAGCTATTGGCATTCATTCCCTTGCATGTTGGGATAGCTATCGCCTTCTATACCATTACTCCCTTTATTGCATGACCACGTGATGCCCCATGTCATCCTAGTACGGCTAATTTCTGATCGTGTCAATAACGGTCAGTTTTCTAGACTCTAGGTCCCTTGCTCCCTTTTTGACCTTCACTTTATTCACCGCATGAGCCAGAATCCCCAAAACCCCTAGGTATTGATCAAATTCCAAGCAAGTCATTTCGTTTAATATATAAATTTTTGGGGTTTGATGTAAACTAACACCTTTTCAGGAACATAAGCGAGGTAGTGATGAAATCCCCAAAATCTTGGATTCTATTATGTTTTATCAATATTGACAGTTGTTTATGTTGGATTTGATAAACACAAATCCTCCCAAGATCACCTGCATGCACATCTGTCACATAAAGAAGCAAGAAACAGACAGAAGAAGAGAAAGCTATGGCGGCCAAAAAGCCAGAGACGAGATATCCATGTTGACAGAAAAATCTTTTATATTATCAACTAATGAATACAATACAATCTTGATTATGAAATGCAAAGAAGTGAATCCTTATAAAGGAATCACGAAACCCTAAAGGGGAAACCCTAAAGAATTATAAAGCTGCCTAAGTATAACTTAAGCATAGAGTAAATAGACTAATAATTAAATGATTTAATTATTAGCTATACTAAGACTACTCTAACACCCCCCCTTAAGTGTAACTTAGGGAGAAGCAAAACAGCTAAAGCCTACTGCAGAAAGCAGGAAAGATGGGTCCCGGCAACAAGGCCTGATCAGGTACCCAAAACAAGAAAGAAAACTAGATGAAGGAAACTAAGCCTCCAATCTAGGGAAAGGTGTCCCAGAGAGAGGAACAAGAATGAGCAAGAGGCATCTCCGAAGCATGAAGCTGTAAACTCTGTCAGAAGAGACTGCTGAAACCCCCACTGAAGTGCATGACCAGGTAGAGAAGACAATGTCTGAAGAGTTGATCAATCAAACCAGGAAGCAATAGAACCAACAGGTGAACCCCCCCCATAATGTTGAACAGGGAGAGGTGACAGGAACACTGAAATGCAATGCCAGAAACATCTGCAGAAGAAGAACCAGGAACACCAACAGTGCAACAGAAGTACAAACACAGGATAAAGGGCGGTGTCACCGACACACAGCATGGGCTAATGTCATGGAAGGTACACTCACTTGACAAAGGTGGATGCACCTAAAATGGCATAAACATCATAACCCCCCATGGCACTTTATAACTGAGTGCGAGTATAAAAACACATAAGGTGTACAAGATCCCAGATATACAGAAGTAGGCACTTTATCTCAGTGCGTTTACAGAATAAAGATGCATCAGAAGAAGTATACAAGCTCAGAAGTCAGAAAGAAGAGTGAGCCAGAAGTACAGTAGAAGAGATCCCAAGACCTGTAAACCCAAGCAATCCACCAGAGTGCATAAACTGCCAAACTCAGAGGAGAGAAAACCTAGAGCAAAGTCTAGAAAAAATACCTCTGCAACTGAATAGTTCACTGAACCAGCTTTTTGATGATATCTGATTTGCCAAAAACAGAGTCCGGATGAGCCAGATATGACTCCCAGAAGGCAAAACCACATATCAGACTTCAATAGAAAAAAATACTGTCAAAATAATAGAACTAAAAAACCAAATCACCATAGTCGGAAAGAGCTTGGAAAGAGCTTTCTGACGATATAACGAAGTCTAAAAAAGGCCTCTGTATGCTCCAGATAGAGCGAAAACAGCGATGAGGGCCCAAAAAAGCTCCAAAATCCTGGTTTTAAGCCCCAGGGGCTAAAAAAAAAGGGCTAACAAAAAGGGCCGGGCTGGAGCTTCTGGTCCGTAATAGGACCACCCGCTTCGCAAAAGGGACCCGCGGGGGCTTAAACAATCCGGGCGACGGGCGGAGCGGAGCACCGGAGCGGCGCACGGAGTGGCGGGCGGTGTTGTTGGCGGGCGACGTGAACAGGTAGCGGAGCCGCTGAGGTGGGCGGAGGGGCCGCGGAGCGGAGGCGGCGGAGCGTGCAGGGCCGATGGCGGGGGCCGCTGTCGGAGGCGCCCGCAGCCGGTGGCGGTGGTGCGCGGGCTGTGCGATGGCGGCGTGCCCCAAAAACTGCCAAAAATCAATTTTTTTAAAAAAAAAATTTAACTTTTGCATCGAAAAATGTGCCCGCAGTACGACCCTGGAAGGCCAAGAAATTTCTCCCCGAGGCTCCAGTGTCCAAATCGAACGTGCCTTATATGGATTTTGGGGTTTTTGGGCCTTCTGGACGCAACCATAAGGTCGGTTTTGGTCCAAAGTGCCTCAAAAAATAAAGACCCCCAGAACCAATACAAAATACCAGAAAAATCTCTGAAACCCTCTGTGTTTGGTGCGCTTCAAGAAAACACGAACAGCGAGTAGCAAGCAAGCTCTGATACCATGTAGAAATTGATGAAATATCAGATTCAACTCCAAGATCCAGCTGCATGCAAAAAACCTGTTACAAGAGAGAAGCAGAAGGAGGAAAAAGCAGAACTCAGAAGTTGCTCAGAAAGTGAGAGCGAAATTATAATCTGAATTAATTAACGACAATTACAAAGTTCAACCTTAAAAAGGTGAACGAAACCCTAAAAGATAAAATCTAGGTTGCACATTATTAATTAAGAATGTGCAACCTAGCTTTTACCTTTTAGGGTTTCGTTCACCTTTTTAAGGTTGAACTTTGTAATTATTGTTAATTAATTCAGATTATAATTTCGCTCTCACTTTCTGAGCAACTTCTGAGTTCTGTTTTTTCCTCCTTCTGCTTCTCTCTTGTAACAGGTTTTTTGCATGCAGCTGGTTCCTGGAGTTGAATCTGATATTTCATCAGTTTCTACAGTTTAGTCTTGCAGGTTGCCGATAAATTCATAGATCCATCATGTCTGAAGCATCTTCCCCACCCAGGAGTCTGAAACTCCCTACCACTTCAACCAAGGCAGCTGGTAGGACAAAGGCCGAGAAGGCCTTAGAGAAGCTTCCACTGACCATGAAATATCTGAAGGAAGAAACTATTCTGGGATCTAAGGTAGATTCCAAGCTACAGATAATCACCAACACAAGTGTCGGAGCATGGGCCAAATTTCAGGCCTTGGTAAAAATGATGTTCATTCAGTGCAAGGGCAGAGATCTAATGACACTCAATGTGGCCGCCTCTAGAATCCTCAAAGCCACCTACTTCCCCTGCTTAGTGCAGGCTTTGGAGCTTATCCTCACATTGGAAAAACATTACAACATGGTCATCCGGGATGTCATGCTTATCGCTCCTCTTCCCTAGGGCTACCCAATGCCCTTGGTGTCTCTGGATGTTGTGACATTCGCTTCAGGACTAGGGATCCCCCAATTTGCCAATGCTACTGTTATCACCTGGGCCTTGGCATTGTATGAATTTGAGAAGGTTCCACAGATTACCTGGTGATACCTCAACTCCAACTGGCTCAAGACCCCGAGAAAAGATTACAGAAAGATGAAGTTGGAGATCCCCCGAATAGAATTCAAAGAAAGCATACAAATGGGGATCATTGCCTTGTGCAGGGTCTTTGGAGAATCCCATGCCTGGGAATTTTTAGCATGGATGTATTACTTCTTGTTTGGCATCACCTCCACCAAACAAAATTTTGATTGGGCAACTATCATTGCTAATCATGTAGATGCCCAACTTGTCAAGGTCACCCATACCTCCAAGTTCTACATGACTTCATATGTCTTGTGGGAACTAATGCAGCAATGACCCATAACTCAGGGTTTACTCACTGTCGGCATCCTCGGGACCATCTCGGGCCAGAATGCTCCGTGGGACTATTTCCCACAAATACAATGGGAGGCCAGTTTCCCCAATTTTTGCAGAGTAAATGATGCCTTCATTTACTACAACATTCTTACACCCACTCAGGATGCTGGTTACAGGCTTTCAAAAGAAGAAATGACTATGGTCAGTTCTTATGGCCACTACTACATCCAATTCCAATAGCACTCTTACATTCGGGTGACCAGATTCTCCGAAAAGCCCTACCTATTGCCCAAGCATTGTGGGGATAGGATCATTCTTTTGGAGTATTGCAGGTATATCTTGGAGTTTCATGCATTCTTTGCATTGAAGAAGGTCACCAACATTCCTTTCCCGATCACCTGCAGGAACTACACTTGCAGCTTTGCAGCGGCAAAAGTGGTCAATGGAAAATTAAATGTCGGGGGCTGGCAAAATTTTACTTAACACGGAAAGACTTTGATCTGCTAGATAAGATAGAAACGACATTGCACGGGTGTCAGACCCCCATAAGCCTCACATGGAGGATTTTTGGGTAGATTGCCAAGATGACTTTGAAGTCCAGAATTTGCATTTTATCAGAATGACACAAGGTATGATGAAGCGTCTCAAGCTTCAAACCTTCCCAAAGGAATTTTCAAATACCAGGTCCACAGAAGACCCACAGTACAAGGCTAATGGAGTTGACAAGATGGCTCTCCCTCTGGTGGATTGGGACACCTCAGAAAGCCTAGATATTGAGGACATCATCCATGACGTGATCAAACATAGTCATGCATATTTTTCAAAGGTATGTCCGAAGAGCACTCATAGAGTCGACCCATTTTTGTAGGGATCCACTTCTGGAGCCAGAACCTTCACGCAAGGTAGGGACAAAGGAAAAAGAAAATTTGATACCCCGGCCCGAATTCCATCCACAGTTTCAGTTCCAGTTGTAGAAGTGGTGCACCTTTAGCTGGCGGCGTCCCATCAGATGAAGGAAGCAATAAGCGCATGGCTTGGCATCCCAGTTACTCTGGTAGAACCTGCCCTCTCTTTTGGTTCCCCTTCCGTTGCATAACTTATGGTCCTAACAGCGGGACGGGAGCGGAGGATGAATGTGCGGCCATTTTGGATGCCGAACCTCCATTGGTGACAAGGAGAAAGAAGCAGAAGACAAATATCCCTCCACCAAGGACAGATACAGACCTCGGGATTCCCAACATCCCCCAGGTGGAGATCATCCCAGACTCCCCTGAACCAGAGAATCCCCCGAAGACCTCCCCTCTGTATGATGATTTTGATGACATCTTTGGGACAGATGAACTTCTAAATTTGTAGGGGGACATAGGAAAAGTGGTGGAAGAGATCGTCACGCAAGAAGAAATAATCCCCAGTGAAGAGGAGATATCAGAAAAGGAAGTCACCGTGAAATAAGAGGTCTGGGAAGAAAAAGAAAAAGAGATAGAATAGGTGGACATCCCTGATGTTCAAGAGATCCTGGTCCCGGAGACCGAAATAGGAGAAAAGAGGCAAGTATAATATGAGCAGCCTGCTTCAGCTGAGGGAATCAGACCTATAGGAGTAACCATAACCTCAGCTGCCATGCTCCAGCTGCCTTCGCGCATGTAGGGCAATGTAACATTTGGCAAGGTGATCCTTGTAATACTACGATCAGATCCAGTTCAGACACCTTTGCCACCTCCAGAAGATACACCAATAGAGGAGAATGTCTCGGCAGAGGATGCCCAAGAACAATAGCAGCAATAACAAAAGGAGGGGGAGAACCCTGAAGATATGAATGTTGATTCCACCAATGTTGCTAAGGACAAGAGCACCGAGGTAGAGGATATTGATACCACTAAGGTGGCTAGTGCAGGTGGTCCTGAGAACATAGAGAAAGAGTTTGAAGAGACTATAAACGTCGGGGGTGAACAACGGAACCCAGGAGAAGACCCAAATAATCAGGCCCTAGCAACAAGGTCATCCCTGCCACCACAATGGCTGGTGGAATCAAAGAAGAGAAAGGCCCTGGTAGTGGAAAAATCCCATCTCTCCCTGGCCGAGATGATGGCCCAAAGTCAAGGCATCCCCAAGCCAAAGAAGGCTCAGACACTTCATTCCATTTGGACCAGTCCGGGCAGAGATACAGTCACAATTATTGTGACACCTCCCCTAGACAAAGAGGAATTAGTGGTAAGTGTTGCCTAATATGTAGTCATAAAGGTACCTTTAGGGAAGAGGGACAAGCAGGGTGAACTAGACCTGCTGAGAGAGGATAGCTGGGAAATTGAGGCCCGCTATGATAAACAAGCCCAGAGGTTGAAGGAGGAAAAGGAAAAGAGTATAAATCTCCTCGGGCTACTAATGGAGCTAGTGCAACCATTGGCTGCAATCCATCTGGAAGATTCTACGTCTAGAACACCGCTTCCACAAGGTGAAATCAACGCGCTAAGGAACATGAAAAAGAAAGCACAAGCAGTAGATGACTGGGTGGCCGAGAAGGTAGGAAATTTCCAACATTTCTTAGCAACAACACTCCCGAACCTGCATACGGTTGGTAACAAATTTCACCATGCCAAAGGTGCCATTTCTCTATGGGAGGGAGAATTCAAGCACTACGAATCATGGATGAGTGAGTTAGGAGAACTCATGAATCTCAGAGAGGAACCTGTCACAGAGATAGGAATTTTGGGGGAGGAGTCTTTTGATTTTATCTGGGTCCAAGACTCCAGACTTGATCTCAAATTAGAGATTAGTAAGCAACTGGTAGAGGCCCTGAAAGACAAAGTCCCAGGAGTAGAGTATTCTTTAAATTTATTTAAGGCTTTTGCCACAAGGGTTTCGAGAGTTGATCCCTTCAACATAGATACGTGTACTCTAGTAGATCATGTTGTGGGGAAGTTTGATGAACTGATGTAGTCACAATACTAGTCCCTGGGAGATTTTGATGTGGCAAATGTCACGTTTATCCCGCATGATGCTTCAGGCCCATGATGCAGCAAAGATGGCCGCAAAGTTTAAAGGAAATGCCCTAGATATGGGCGAGAAACTGGAGGCAGCCAAGTACCGCCAGACGTGCATCAAGGGCATCGATGAAGAGGGAATTCTGCAACTTTTGGAAGCTTTCAAAACATACAAGGCACAATAAATTTCTCTGGACTCTGGAGATTCTCACCAGCAGGGTGCAAGTTTTGTAAATTATTTATTCTTTACGCACAAGCTCCTGGACTCTAGAATTTCGATTCCAAAGTTTTTTATTCTTTTGTAGTGATCTGTGTTCAAGTTCCCCAGAGCCGACTGATCATTGTCAAGCAGGTAATAAGGGGTCAGCAGGTAGGTGATCCTGATAAGGCATGTTAGACGGAGGGATGGCTCTGAAAAGTGATTCTCCCAAGGTGTCGCTCCCACATTTACTACCTGGTGCATCAAAGATAGTGAGTCGCATTTTGCATTGATGAGGCATGTTGCCTTGAATGCCGGAAAGATCAGATTTCCTTTTTTAATACTCTAACACTCTTCTCTATGTCAATTCTTCTAGCTTTCTTGTCTTCTTGCATCTTGTCAAACCTCTGCTCTTTTCGAGGTGATTGTAAGTGGTGCAGGTAGTACCGGCCACCAGATAATGTATTTTATACATTGAGTGTACAGTTAGATTAGGTTAATTTTAGGATAATCTGTGTATAAATAGGAGGTTCGACCTCATAATAAGGGTCGGTGAAATTGATGATTTTGCAGTCCAGCAAGTAATAGAAAATAGCTTTTCATTTTGAGTCATTTCAGGAGCTCAATGCTCAATAGTTCTTAGTAGTTTAGATGCTCCCTTGGAGCCATGGATGCATCTACCAGTGAAGCTGGAACACTTTGAGTTAATGAAGAAGGAGGAACGCCTTGTGACTAATGGTTATGTGTTGTTCTGATCTCTGTAATTAACGATGCTCTTTTGTGTTGTATGTTTCTAATGTCCTTTTCTCAAATGTTTTGTTTAGATTAATGATCTCATTTCCCCTTTCTATTGAATATGTATGAATCGTTGATTATGTATGCATTCAGTATTTAGTGCAGTTCTTACATTCGAGCATGGTTGATATTTGAAATATATTGCACAACTATAAGTAGAAGTAATAAACTCTAACTTTGGTCTATCTTTTGCAATTTATTTGGTAAACATAGCATGCTTGTAGGAAACCCCATCCCCATTGCTGAAACCCTTGAAGAAGATGAGTAAAACCAGCTATCCCCCTGAACAAACAGTCATTTTTCCAACTTAGCTTCGCCACACCGTCGAGACCTGACACCTAGGTGCTTGAAGGCCCGGAGGATTTATTCTCCAGAAAACCTTTATAAGCAAATTTGGTCGGTACCCCGGTACCCGGTGACAACTTATCACTGTTGGGAGAACTGGTCACAAAGTCCCATCAACAATCCTCTTATTTTCATTTTCCTTGACTCGGTGGTGGATTGGGATTAGCAGGTCCCTTGCTAGTATTGTGTTGAGGAAGCACGTTTTGGTATATTTGAAGTTTGGCGTTAGCTGAGGTCTGTGCTTAGGGATCCACTATGATCTCCTTTCGATCTATGAGGTCTTGGATGTAGTGCTTTAGCTTCATACACTTTAGAGTGGCATGTCCCTTAACACGGTGGTAGTCAATTTACTCATTGTCTTTATACCATGCAGGCTTGGGAGTAGACTCATCAAATGGTTGAGTCTATAGGTACACAATCAGATTCACCTTGGTCATTCTATGAAAGATGACATCAATAGGAGTATTTAATGGATTGAACATGTTCTTTTGCATATCTGGGCTCATGGTTTGGAGTGTCCTTGTTGGACCGATGTAATATTTGTTTGATTTGCTAGAGGTTGGAAATTTTGCATGACTGGTGGATAAACTATCCCAGGCGGTGGGTAGGTTGGTGCGGGTTGCTCGTATGCTGGTGCAGACATTTTAGGACTGGCCACAAAATTTTGGACATGTTTGGTGTATGTGGCACCATCAATCACTGCACTTTTGTTTTTGTTCCAATAGCATGATTGATCATTGTTGGTCATGTCGTGTTGAGGTTCCTTATAGTGCTTGATGGTTCCATCATCTAGGAGGCACTTTTCGAGGTCCATTCCCTTTCCTCAAATCTCTTGATAGGTTTATAGGAAATTCATGCACATATGATGGGCAATCTTGGGATGCAAATTATCAATGAATATTTTTGTTAGATGCTTTCTAGGGAGTTGATATTGTATGCGTGATTTTGGGTACCTGCAGCTGCAAACACACATACTTCAATAGATCATTGCATGGTTAGCTTAATCTGAATACAATAAACAAATGACTAACCTAAACCGATCTATTTCCTTCTAGTAGGTAGGAGTTTGAATCTTTCTCTCAAGTCATCGCAAGAAATAGTGACTACACCATATCCTAAATGAAGGATTTTGAATGAAACTAAATGATTATTCTACATAAATATGCATATGTGAGATTGATTCCAAGCTAATTAAATGAATTTTAAAGCACCAAATCGAAATGTTTTTGTTCTTTTTAAAGCACCAAATTGAAATGTACTCTAGATTATGGTTTGCATGATTGAAAGTAAACTAACAATAATTAATCAAAAAGATATGAAACGCTAAATGCTTGAAAGCTTAAGAAATGAAAAACTGCATAATAACAATAGCTAAAAACTAGGATCCCTGTGAAGGAAAATAGTTTCTCTTTTATAGAAAATCTTTGTCAAATCGACGGTCAAGATTAAAAGAAACAAGTTAACAGTTTCAGTTAATAGCTTTGTTTCCAAAATGATAAATAGTGGAGAATCAGTTAATTGAGTGGTATTGGATTGTTTGCAATTTGATAATTAGTTAACTGGATTTGATGATGTCATATGCATTTTAAAATATTTAAATGATTTTGAATGCACATTTTGTTTTTTATTAATTAATTTAATTCCTTTTTGGATTTTATTGACAATTTAGTAATTCTATTTAATTAATATATTAGAATATCAATTAGATAATTAGTAGAAAGTTTATTTGCCAATGTAATGTGATTTTAGGAATTAATTAATTAATCAAGTGCGATGGTTGATTAGGACCTAGGGTTTAGGTCAGATTAGCTTGAAATTGATGAATTGCCTATTTGATTTAGGACTTAGGGATAATCAATTTTAGGGTTTCTTGATGAGCAATTGAGATTAGGGGTCTAGGGTTTGGATAACTAATTATAGGTCATTACATTTTCCCCTCTTTGATAAGATGTGCGATCAGCGCATTGATTCAAAGACTTGTTAGCGAGAAGACCCAGAACAATTTGATTTGAAGTGATGAAACCATTCTTTTGAAGAAGATCGACTTTGAGCTTGATTGGACGAAGATCGATAAAAGATATAAAACAGATGCTCAGTTTGATTTGAACTGATGAAACTGAACATCTGTCAGGAACTCTTCAACCTTTTGATTGATTTGAACGAATAACTAGTTTGATTTGAAGAGATGAAACTAATTACCGTTAAGAGATTTGATTAGCAAGAAAATTGGCTTGATTTGAAGTGATGAGGCCAATTTGATCAATGTATATGGTTTCAATAATGAATAGCTCGTATATGACCGATCTTGTTTGGTTTCAAGTGTGTTCACAACTGTATAAGACCATTGATTAGGTTGCCTTTGATTTAAGATGATCTCAACTTGATTTGATGCGACGAAGTTGAGATTCCCCAAGCAATGGGGTTTTGCTTGATGATGTGATCAATGGAATGTTGATGTCTTGATCTTTCCCCCTCATGAACAAATTCAAAATATGGCTAGGTGCCCCAGTGATCAGAAGCAATTCGATTGATAACACGATGCAAGAAGAAGATGATTTGAGTAGAAAGAGGTCCCAAGAGGTTAGGAAAAAATTTGTACTTGATGGGAGGTCTATTGACCGGATTGACCAAAAGTATAATACATGGATTGAATGGAAGAAAAGTATGAGAGATTTCTATTAGTTCAGAGTCCAAAAGACTGATTGTGCAAGCGATCAGCTGTAGTTGACTGAAAAAGTCAAATATCAAAAATCACAAGTAAAACAATTTCAGATTTTGATTTTGATCCTGAAAATGGAATCAGGACAGTCAAATTAGCTAGGAGTGTCATTTTCATGTCAATCAACCCACAACTAACCACTTGTGCAATACCCTCTCCTATGGTGATACTTGGACTTTCTAATTTGGACATTCTATTATGATGGTTAGAACTATACATTTACATTTATGTTTTGTGGATGATGATATGTTTATCAGATGATTGATATGCTAATTTATGGTTATCATTTATATATTTATGAGATTAGAAAACCATCTATTTTTATATGTTTTATGGATCTAACC
>MU224732.1:222642-233068 GCA_018584345.1 Thuja plicata | reverse complement strand
AAGTTAAACTATGTTTTGTTCATGTAATTCTTTAAAAATTCAAAAAAATTCATAAATCATTACTTAGGTTTTCTTTTATAAAGAGAATCTTTGTTCTCTTCCCCGGTTCCCTTGCGGGGCATGACAACTTGGCAAAAGGAAGATTGATCGATAAGAACCTCAGATCCTTCACATTGGAGAGAGATATCGATATTATGTAGATTTCAACACCATGCAGATGCAAGACTAACATGAATGCAACCTAAGGTGTAGTCACTGAACCTTTAGCATTGAAAATTTTCATCATCGAGCATTTTTGGAACATCGGAGTTGATACAATCCTTACTCATGCCACTGCAACCATAATAATATAAATATGAATTTCATCAGATAATATATGAGAAACTAATGTAAGCATCGGGGCACAAAAGTTGAGATGACCTGAACATTATTTCTAGTTGATGTTGTAAGAGTACACTAGTAGCGGGGCATTCAAAGCCAAGAAAACCAGGAGTTTGATCTTGTGTAAACAGGCAGAGCAATAATAGTTAAGGAGATAGTTCTGACCTCACCTTGGCGTACAATTAAACTGGATCGATGGATGTGAGGCTTTTCTGCCTTAATGTAGGAGCTCTTATCACATACACCTAGTTTATTTGATGTTGTAGGATCATCAAGACCACACCAACAAGCAGTAGACAAAGAAAATATTGACAAAAATCAATGAGAATAGACAACATACAAAGAGAAGTTCAGTATATTTCAGCTAGTTTCAAAGTTTTTAGATGTGTATATGTATGAGGTGAGAGAAATACCGGTGTGCTTGTGAGTGCGATGTGTTTGAGTGATATCAATCTGTCATCCACGTTTGTAGTATCCAACGTGTGTTAAGAAACATAGATGCATGCAAAGATAGTGTTAAGAAACACTAATGGATTTGGGTGTTGAGAAATGTGTGTGAATAAAATACACCTTCATGAAATTGATTTATTTAACTACAATTCTATGGAAGAATAATAGAAATTTAAACTAAGAATTGCAATTAAATCAATAAACATCTCATGGATCTCTATCTAAGCTTTGTTAATAGAGCTCCCAGCCTTAATCTCTATCAATGACAATCCTAAAATGAGAAATTGATGATAGTAAAAGCCTAATCTAGCTCAATTCTCTCAAAATTGCTATGATATGTAATCCAAATGCTCATAAAATGATCTTAATTCTCTCAATTTTTGATGAAATCTCTCAATATTGCTCAAGATTCTATGAAATTGACAAGAGGTTTGATGCTTTGCATTCGAATTTTCTAGGATATATTATGCTCTCAAAATGGCTTCTATTTATAGGATTGTCCCAAGTGTAGGTGGTGGAGTTACTTGATCATGATTAAGCCATGGTTGAGTGAGAGGCTTTCAAATGGTTTCAAATGGGGGGACAATTTAAATGATTGTCTAAAAGGTTTGGACAAAGGGACAAATTTGAGTGATTAAGATTCAAAGTTCAAAATGAGTGATTGAGATTCAAATTTAGGAGTGATCCATGTGCTTTGTGTTCTCAATTCCCATTGGTTGCTCAAATTCATGTTGGAAGATATTAGGATTATTTAATTCAATCAATTAATTAAATTATCCATGTAGGGATGAATTGGTTCAATTTATTTTTTATTAAAACTATATAATTAATTGATTAAAATCAATTATATAATTTTGATTGATCCTTTTAGGCTTATATTTGATTATTTGATATCATGGTTAATTAATCCTTTGATTTAATTTGATTTTGTCCAATTTGATTGATAAATGTCCATTTGATTTGATTTTGATCAATTTTTATGAAATTTGATGAGATTAGGAGCAATTTGATGAAAAATGCAGATTTGGCTGATTAGAGAACACCTGGTCAATTTTAGGTGTCTAAAAATGCCCCTCTTTGAATTGATGTGTGAAGAACATTGATTCAAAGAAAATTTGATGTTTTGATCATTGATTCGATGTTGATTGATTGATGCAAACCCTGATGTGAAAATGATAACCTGATATGAAACTTTGATGCAAAACCTGATGTGATAGATGCAGAACCTGATAAAAGTTTGAATTTTTACTGCCCCAGATTTGATGTAAGATATGATGCAGAACCCTGATTTGATGATATGATGATGCCCCCTTAGAAATGAAAGCATTTTGATGTCCAAATGTAAAACATGATGAAACTAATGTAAAATAAGATCCAAGATGATTTTATTTCTGAAAACATTGATGATGATGATGTCACAACATGCCCCAGTGTGTTGAGAATGCAGATTTAGGTCTTATTGGGTCAAAAATCTCTCCAAATTAGGTCAAATAGCTTAAATAGGTTGAAAACCCCAAATTTACTATTCATTTTCACTTTTTACTATAGAGATTTTGCTCTGGTCCTGGTGAGATTGATGTAGGATTTTAGACAGACAAATCCACAGTTTGCCAAGAACACCTGCATGCAAATGACCTGTTACAGGAGAGAAGCCAAAGAGACAAAAAATAGAAGCCAAAGAGACAAAAAATAGAGCTTGGAAAATCTCAAGTGGTGTGAGATAAAATTGTATTCCAAGATAATGAAAAAATAATTACAAGTTCAACCTATAAGATAATAATTACAATTACCTTGGTAGTGCATAATAATTAATATAAATATTAATTATAATGCACCTAAGAGATAGTTTAAGTAAACAGAGTAATAAACAACTTAATTAATTAAACCAATGTGATCTAATTAATAAGTGTAGAAATATAATTACTCTAACACCTCCCCCTTAAGCAAAGCTCAGGAGGTAAGCTAACCTAGCACAGCTATGAAAGCAGGAAAATGGGTCCCGACAATAAGGCCTGATCAGGTACACAATACAAGGAAATCTCTGTAAACTGGAGACAAAGGAGAAAACCTAGTGGAAAAAACCCCTCTCCAAAAATAGATAGAACAAACATGCTCAAAAAAAAACACGAAGGAAGGAAGGCCTCAAGAAGACCCCCCAAGGACAACTTTCATCACCCCAAGCATAGAATGCATCTGAAGATAGCGCGGAGATGCAAAAGGTTTAGTAAAGATGTCAACAACTTGTGCGTCAGTGGGAATGTACTCTAAAGTGAGAACACCATCCTGAATCTACTGACGGATGAAATGCATATGAATCTCAATGTGTTTAGTGCGCTGATGCTCCACCGGGTTGTGGGAAATGTGAATAGCACTCTGATTATCGCATTACAGAACAGTGGGACGATCAGGGGGAAAACCAAAATTAGTCATCAACTATCGAAGCCATAAAATCTCTTGACTAGCATGCACTACAGCTCTGTAGATGAAAGTACGTGAGCATTCTACTTCTTGCATGACCATGTGATAGGACCAAAGCCAAGACAAAAGACAAAGCCAGAAGTAGACTTCTGATCATCAACATCACCAGCCCAATCTGAGTCAGTGAAGCCAACAATGTGAGGAGCCCCTGATGTGTAATGAATGCCATACAAAATAGTACCCTGAATGTATCTCAAAATGCACTTGGTAGCTTGCCAGTGACTCTCATGAGGCTCATGTAAAAACTAAGAGACAAGACCAACTGCAAAGGAAAGATCGGGACAAGTGTGTGTCAGGTACAACAAATTGCCAACCAACTGCCAATACAATGTAGGGTCCACTGAAGGCGAAGTGCAAGAGGTAGACAAGGTAACACCCGACTGAAAAGGTGTGGGAGCACGCTTGCAAACAAGCATTTCAAAGCGCCGAAGCATGTCAAGAGAATAATTATGCTGGTAAATGAAGATCCTAGCAGAGGACTGAACAATTTACAAACTAAGAAAGTAGTGTAACGGACCAAGATACATCATCTCAAACTGCTCCATCAATGCGCATTGAACATCCTAAATCATAGAAGATGAGCTACCAGTGATGAGAAGATCATCAACATATAGCACAAGGATCAAAACCTCATCCTCAAGATGATGAATGTAGACTGTTGGACAAGAATGGCAGCATGTGAATCCTATAGAAAGCAGAAAAGAGTCCATCTTATCATACAAAGCCCGAGGGGCCTGTTTGAGACCATACAAAGAACATCAAAGTCTGCAAACCAAGGAGGAATCCTATACAAATCCCTGAGGCTGCTCCATGTAAATCTCCTCAGTAAGATCACCATGCAAGAATGCACTCTTCACATCCATCTAAAAAATGGGCCATCCCTGAGAAGGTTCGAGGGATAAGACAAGGCAAATAGAGTTCATCTTGGCAACAGGGGAAAATGTCTTAGTGTAATCAATACCCTCAACCTATGAAAAACCTTTCGCAATAAGACATTCCTTGTACTTATCAATAGAACCATCAGTAGAAAACTTAGTACGATACAACCACTTGCATCACACTAACTTTCTTCCCTTAGGAAGAGAACAAAGATCCCAAGTGTGATTCTTCACCAAAGAAGAATACTCCTCCTCCATAGCATTGTCCCACTCAAGATGTCTTGTCGCTGCTGAAAATGTCTGAGGATCACCACAAATAGAATGACTCAGATGGATAGAACCCGCAATATGAGACTAGGTGTGACAGGAAGATGAAGGGTCACCAGCTAGAGATCCTACAGCCTCAACTGTAACATGAGCCCATCTAGGCATCTGTGGAGGATCCTATGGTGGAGGTAAATGGGGATCACCAAGATCATCATCCTCATCATCCTGAAATGAATCTGGAAGGGATGAGGGAGTAGTGGTAAGTGAAGTAGACTCTGGAAGTAGGGTATCTACTGTAGGAAGGCGCTCATCAAAATGGACATCACATCGAAATAGGACCTCTCTGGAATCAAACAACATGTATGCCTTAACATCCTCACAGTAGCCAACAACATGTGTCTGCACTTCCGCTCCATTGCTCTCCTCTAAGCATCAGGTACAAATGCCCATGCTTCACTACCAAAAAATTGGAATGAAGATACATCAGGCTTGACATGAGACCAAGCCTCCTCTGGAGTCATATGTCAAATTGCCTTATGAGGCATCTGATTCTGAATATAGTTGGCATAATTGATTGCCTCTGCCCAAAATGATGAATCCATGGACCTAGACTGAATCATACAATTAGCCATCTCCCGAAGTATTTTGTTCTTTCTCTCTGCCACACCATTCTGCTGAGGGGTGTAGCGAACTAAAAATTGATGATAAAGACCATGTTCAGAGAAAAAACCTCTGAAAGCTTGGTTCACATACCCCCCCATTATCTGTCTGTATCCGCCGAATAGAAAGACCAGATTGCTTCTCCACAAATGTCTTAAATACTCAAAATGAACCAAAGACATCAGACTTGTACTTTAGAAAGTACACCCATGTGCACCTGGAGAAGTCATCAATGAAAGTAAGCACATATCTGGCACCAGAAAAAGGAGTAGAAAATGACATGAGGTCACTATGAACCAATTCGAGTGGTGCCAAAGCACAAGTAGCTCATCCCTGAGGAAAATGATCCCTATGTTGTTTTCCAAGAACACAACCCTAACAAACACCATCAGTGCAAGAAATTTGAGGAAGCCCAAGAACAAGTTCATGTGTGCTCATCTGCTGAAGATATTTGTAATTGACATGGCCCAAACGCTCATGCCAAAGTCTACTCATTGAATCTGCGTGTGCTATAAGACAGGAACCTGTACAATCAGAAGGCTCAAATCTATCAAATCTGTATAGGCGGGATACAAATTCAACACTCCCAGTATCCACAATCAAATTAGAATCATGTAAGTCCCAAATAACCACATCATGTGGTGAGAACTTAACTGTCTTACCAGAGCTAGAGTGGCAAATCTGATAGATGGACAATAGGTTCATCGAGATGTCAGGGACCACAAGAACATCCTGAAGAGAACCCCTAGCTAATACAACAAAACCAAAACCCAAAACTGAGAGATGTGATGAGTTCCCAACAACAATCTGTGAAGTAGCACAAGGAGCAAGTGAGGTGATGAACTGCCGAGTGTGAGTCATATGGTGAGAGGCACCAGAATCTAAAATCTAGGTGGGCCCAAAAGTCGTTGCTCGTGCAGTAAGAGCATGACCTTTCCCTATAGGGGAGGATGTGGACTGACGAGAAGAAATGTGATTCTCCTGCATGGATTCCTCTAAAGCCTCCAAACATTTCCAACACCTAGAAACGGGATGTCCATCCTTACCACAAAAACTACAGGTTTCAACTGATTTCTTCTTAGTCTTGGAGGTAGACTCAGCAGACTTCAAAGAATATTTACCCTTTGAAGGGTTAGCTGGAGGTTTTGAATCAGTTTTCTATGCAGGTTTGGAGGAATACTTGCTGCCTACTGAATCTTTCTTCGGTTTGGATTTTTGTTTTGGTTTCCCCTGTGAAGACTAAGAAACCAATGCTTGGCTTGAAGAGCCAGAAGCATCCATTTGTTGAATCTTTGCTTGTTCCCATCTCAACCGATCACAAAATGTCTCAAAGGAAGGCATGGTGTGCCTAACACCCAAAGCATCCATGGTGGAGTAGAAAGTGGAAGAAAAGGTATGATACTATCCTCTCAACTTTGAGAGTATCAGGAAGATGCACTCTTCATTTATCTTGTTCCTCCCACATCCCTACAAAAGTGAACGCAAAGATTTTCATCAAGAAGTCCTCCATAGTGGGAAAGCTAGTAGGAGTCAAAGTGGTCAACTCTGCATCAAGCTGTAGTTCCCAGAACTCATTCACTGTGCCAAAAAAATTTGCAAATTTTCCCCAAATAGCCCGAGGAGTGGTCAAACCATCTAGGTGAAATAAGAGACAATCGAAGATGTTCAGTGCAATCAAGCCCATGGCTTCATCCATTTTGTTTTTGTGCTAAAGAACCCCAAAAGGGCGCTGCAAAACAAGTTGGTTCTCATTCAAACATGACCATAAGCCACGTGACATAAGTAGCATGGTCATGTGTGCTTTCTAGGTGTGATAGTTATGTGGTGTCAACCGAGCCACAAAGGGGTTTGACATTGAGAGAAGAAGATGGAAGAAGAAGGGTCTTTTCTAGAGTAAATTATAGAAAAGAAAATGCACCCCCCCATAATGTATAATTCTATCCCCCGTACACCAAATAAATAATGAGAGAAAGGATGAAAAACAAGGAGAAAACTTGGATGCCAGATGTAGAGATGGAGGAAATTAAAGTCTCTACTTTGATGCCAAAATCAGGAACTCAAATGCCCATATTAGGAAATGAAACCAGCATCATAGTCTCTGACTCAAAAAGAGCTTTCCAGCGATATTTCATTTTCTAAAAAATGATATCGTATGCAAAAGTTACAGCCAAAAGACTGACAGGAGGTCAGGAAGAGCAACTGACTGGAAAAATACAGTGACGGGAAAAAATTTGACGGTCAAACGGTCGTCACTCGTCCACTGCAAAAAAATTGACGGTCGTAAGACCGTCACGTCAGAAAAAAAATGACTAATGGAAAAAATATCTGGTACCAGAATGCTGACATCACACCCCAAAAGATGACATCACCAGGGGCTAGGTCGGCAGCGACGTCGGGGTGGTGCTCGAGCGGAGCAGGAGGGCAGCGGCGGTGCCTAGGTGGTTATCGGGTGGAGCAGCAATGGTGGCACGCCAGTGGGGACCGAGCGCGGGCTATGTCGGGGCTGCATGTTGGCTGCGTGTGAGCAGTGCACTGGTGGCGCAGCCTCTTCCACTTAAAAACAAGCATTTTTGGCATGGTTTTCTAGTTTTTTTTAAAAAAATCTCAAAATGTGTGTCGTATGACCTAGGAGGGAGAAAAATTTTCCCAGAGGTCACAGTGGCCAAAAATGGAAAAAATTATATGAAAATTGAATCTCCCGGGCCTTTTGAGTGTGATGGTGGCATCAATTTTTGCTCAAAGTACTCTATAAAAAGTGCCTCTTCCATATTGAAGAAGAAACCCTAGAAAAGTTGTGGTTTTCATCCTCAAATCACGGCTTCAAGACCTCCAGACCAGGTAGCAGCAGGATAGCTTTGATACCATGTAGAATTTGAGATAGACAAATCCATAGTTCGCCAAGAACACCTGCATGCAAATGACCTGTTACATGAGAGAAGCTAAAGAGACAAAAAATAGAGCTTGGAAAATCTCAAGCGGTGTGAGAAAAAATTGTGTTCCAAGATAATGAACAAATAATTACAAGTTCAACCTATAAGGTGAACGAAACCCTAAAAAGGTAAAAATCTAGGTTATGCATAATAATTAATATAAATATTAATTATAATGCACCTAAGAGATAGCTTAAGTAAATAGATTAATAAACAACTTAATTAATTAAACCGATGTGATCTAATTAATAAGTGTAGAAATATAATTACTCTAAAAATTGATAGCTATGGTGGTCCCCATTCGTGAGCATCGGTTTGAGAGAGGTTGACGGTATCAGAGACCCTTGGATTACAGACCTCCGGTAAGTGGTCTTGACCTTCCTAGTGCATTTATTACATGTATTTTATAGCATTTATGGCAATTTTTGATGTTGTCTAGATTAATTTCTGTAAAATGCCACCTAGGATAGATTAAATGTTGCCTAGGGTAGTTAAATGCCACCTCCACGTGATGAAATGATGCATAGTGTTAGAGTAATAGTGCATTTGCCTTTATAATTAAATCACTTTGGTTTAATTATTAAAGCTAAGTATTATTCTATTCACTTAAGTTTGTCATTTGTAGGTGCATAATAATTAATATGTTTTATTAATTATTAATTGCACAAACCTAGCTTACTCTGGCTTTAGGGTTTCTCACCTTATAAGCCGCTTTTGTAATTATTGTACTTACTTTTTTGGGAAATAATAATTCTCTCTCACTCCGTTGAGATTTTCCAAACCCTTGCCTCTTTCTCACAGATTTCTATTCAGCTTCAGGTATTTTGTATACAGGTATTCTTGGCATTATGTGGATTTGTGTTTCTCAATTCCTACATGGTATCAGAGCCACCCTGTCGCTGCCTAGGTTGAAGGTTTTTGAAGCCACGATTCGAAGATGACAGCCACAGCTTCTCTAGGGTTTTTTCTATCACTTTGAAGGAGGCACTATTTTTTGGAGTCATTTGAGCAAAAATGGACTATGCCATTGCGTTCAGAAGGCCCGGGAGAGTCAAAAAACATATAAATTTTGACTATTTTAGCCTCTATGACCACAGGGAAAAATTTCTAGCCTATTAGGGCCGTACGGGCTCGAAAATTGAGAAAAAACATTGAAAAAATTCAAAAAAATGTGCTTTTTTAAGCGCTTATGGGCGCTACCAGCGCGCTACCCGCGCGCCCCCAGCGGCCACCGCACCGCCACCCGGGCCCGCCGCCGCCCACCGGCCGCTCGGCTGCCGCCTGCGCCCGACCCACCCACTGCCGCCTCCCCGCCCGGCCGCCGCCTCCACCGGTGTCGCCGCCCATGGGCCACCGTCGTGCGGCCAACGTCCTGCGATGGCCATACGACCGTCAAATTTTTTCGCAGGACTGTGTTTTTCCAGTGAGAGTGGTTTTGGAGGTGCTTGTCATTTTTTGACCATATCTTGGGCATACGGTGTCCTTTTTCAGAAAACAAAATATCGCCGAAAAGGTGTTTCCAAGATGGACGCAATGATGCTGGTCTTGTTCACTGATTTAGCTGTTTGAGTTTCTATTTTAAGCATTGAAGTAGAGGCTTCATTTTCCTTCCACTCTGCATCCGGTGTTCAGGTTTTTTCTCTAGTTTTTTCTGTGCTTTCAGTAGTTGATTATTTGCTGTAGGGGGTTAGAATCATACTTTGTGGGGGGTGTTTTTTCTTTCTATCATTTATTTTTAGAAATCAAACCTTCTACTTCCATCTTTTTCTTCTCTCAATGTCAGACCCCTCTGTGGCCCGACTGACACCGCATAATTACCACACCTGGAAAGCACACATGACCAGGCTACTCATGTCACGTGGCTTATGGTCATGCCTAGATGAAAAAAAACCTATCCTATAGCATCCTTTTGAGATTCTTCAGCACAGGAATAAGATGGATGAAGCCATGGGCTTGATTGCACTGAACATTTATGACAGTCTCCTCTTTCACTTGGATGGTTTGACCACTCCTAGGGCCATTTGGGGCAAGTTTTCAGATTTTTTTGGCACTGTCAATGAGTTCCGGGCACTACAGCTTGATGCAGAGCTGACTTCTTTGACACCTACCAGCTTTCCCACCATTGAGGACTTCTTGATGAAGTTCAAGTCTCTGCACTCAGTTTTGCAGGGGTGTGGGAAAACCAAGACAGATGATGAGTGTATCTTCTTGATACTCTCAAAGTTGTGAGGACAGTATCAGATCTTCCCTTCCACTTTCTACTCCACCATGGATGCTTTGGGTGCTAGGCACACCATGCCTTCTTTTGAGACATTCTATGATCAGTTGACACGGGAACAGGCAAAGATCCAATAGATGGATGCTTCTGGCTCTTCTAGCCAA
>MU224732.1:205210-219838 GCA_018584345.1 Thuja plicata | reverse complement strand
GTTATACCTGACACACACTCGTCCTGATCTCTCCTTTGCAGTTGGTCTAGTCTCTCGGTTCTCACATGAGCCTCATGAGAGTCATTGGCAAGCTGCCAAGTGTATTTTGAGATACATTCAGGGCACAGTTATGTATGGCATTCACTACACATCAGGGGCTCCTCACATTGTTGGCTACACTAACTCAGATTGGGCTGGTGATGTTGATGATCAGAAGTCTACTTCTGGCTTTGTTTTTTGTCTTGGCTCTGGTCCTATCACATGGTCGTGAGCAGAATGCTCGAGCACTTTCATCTACAGAGGCTGAGTACAGAGCGACAGTGCATGCTAGTTAGGATATTTTATGGCTTCGACAGTTGATGACTGAGTTTGGATTTCCTCCTGATTGTCCCACTGTTCTGTGGTGCGATAATCAGAGTGGTATTCACATTTCCTGCAACCCGGTGGAGCATCAGCGCACTAAACACATTGAGCTTCATATGCATTTCATCCATCAGCAGATTCAGGATGGTGTTCTCACTTTGGAGTACATTCCCACTAACATGCAGGTTGCTGACATCTTCACCAAACCCTTTGCATCTCCACGCTATCTTCAGTTGCGTTCTATGCTTGGGGTGACGGAAGTTGTCCTTGGGGGGTCTTGTTGAGGCCTTCCTTCTTTCATGTTTTTTTCAGCATGTTGTTGTATCTCTTTTTGGGGTAGGGTTTTTCCCACTGGGTTTTCTCTATTTCCCCGGTTTACAGAGATTTCTTTGTTATTGGGTACGTGATCAGGCCTTGTTGCCGAGACCCATTTCTTTTACTTTCCTAGCTGTGCTAGGTTAGTTTCCTCCTGAGCTTCGCTTAAGGGGGGGTGTTAGAGTAATAGTGCATTTGCCTTTATAATTAAATCACTTCGGTTTAATTATTAAAGCTAACTATTATTCTATTCACTTAAGCTTGTCATTTGTAGGTGCATAATAATTAATATGTTTTATTAATTATTAATTGCACAAACCTAGCTTTCTCCGACTTTAGGGTTTCTCACCTTATAAGCTGCTTTTGTAATTATTGTACTTACTTTTTTGGGAAATAATAATTCTCTCACTTCGCTGAGATTTTCCAAACCCTTGCCTCTTTGTCACAATTTTCTATTCAGCTTCAGGTATTTTGCATACAGGTGTTCTTAGCGTTCTGTGGATTTGTGTTTCTCAAATCCTACACATAGGAGTAGTAAAACAACGCCTAGTAATTAGGTCAAAAAATGACAATCAATGTACAAAACACTGCGTAGCAAACCCTTCTGCAAAAGTATGTTTTTAATGTCGCCTAGGAAGTTTTAAATGTCGCCTAGGTTTGTGAAATGTCGCGTATACTGTGAAGTAATGCCTGCAATGCTTTAAATCATGCGTATGATGTTTGAAATGACGCGTGGTGCTTGAAATGATGCGTGCACTTAGCCAAGTGACCCCTGCTAAAATTTTGATTAAAAACCTAATTTTAAGATGAACAAACTACTTTCGACTGATTCTCTGGATTACCAAATTGATTTCCAAGATAGATAGATGTCTTTCCATGATGCTACTAAGTTTTTAGGATGTTAGAATAATCATATAAATGGATGTTTGATGTGTCAATCAGATTAGGTAGAAAATTGATGTATTGCTCCCTTCTCAAGATCTAGAGGTTAGGAATAATAGGTTGATGCACTCAAAATAGAGCAAGGATAGATTTGATTTTGTTGATTGACGTGAAATAATACACTGATATAAAGATGCTAATATAATCCACTTTATTTTCAAAATGTAGGCACATTTATGTAAGTTGTATGCACAGAATGTCGCGCACTGGATTTTTGATCTAGTTGATGAGCTGACGGATCTGGAGAGATGGATTGTTGAGCAGTGTGGGTTAGGGTTCCTTCTTGATCTCCCTTGGTTTTAGTTGAACCGATGTCTTCTTATAGCTATGGAAGAGCAGTGGCATTTTGACCATAATACCTTCCATCTACCCCTCGGCAAGATGACTATCACGCCTGAGGATGCATATAGATTACTGAGGATTCTGACCCATGGAGAGAGAGTTTATTATGATCAGGTATATGATGGGAGTGCATGCAGAAAAGTGTTTGGAGATGACACTATTGGTGATGACATGATCATGTGGGCACAGTTTGCTTCCTTTCCCACTTTGCTAACGATCTTGGGTGCAGTTATCGGTGGGTTACTTCTACTAGATCGACGAGGTTATGGATTTTCAATCGGATGGGGCCGCATTCTAGAGGACTTGATCACTCATCCGCAGAGATTGGATTGGGGATCCTGTGTATTGGCCTAGTTATATCATGATTTGCATGATATCATGTATAGGGCTAGTGCAGCCATTTCAACAAGTGCAGTTTTATTGTTGTTATGGACCTGGGAGCATATCCTGATTTCAAGACTGATTGTTGCTCGAGTTTGAGGCCAAGGATGGCCTTATGCATTTTTATATGATGGGATGGTTGTCCAACATCGTTTGGGCAAGCTTGAGTATTGGCGGAGCACTATTGATGATATCGACCAAGTTGTGTGGAGACCTTACCTGGGTTATGAGGGATGGTGGGAGGATGATGATGAGCTCCCCTATATTTTTTCACCGCGGTGGATGATTGGTCGATCACCACTTGTTATTGAGAGGTTCTGCTTCGAGAGAGTTTCACGGCAATATGGAAGAGTACAGGACATGCCTCAGGGTATGGATTTATACACCTGAGTCTAGGCAGAGAGATCGATGTGGGGTGCACAGGTAGATTACCAGTTTGCTTGTACAAAGATTGATCGATTGATTTATATCAGATGGGACATGTTAGACCACGTTGTTGATGTGGGGATGTCTGCTAAGCATCGAGAGTGGTTTTCTTGTCATAGATTTATGAGATTCATAGATTTGGCAGAGCCTATCTTAGATGTAGATGAGACCTCTGATGATGATGGTGGAGATGGAGGTGATGGAGGTGGTGGTGGAAGGAGAGTGCAGAGACAGAGAGCTCCTCGAGTATAGAGATTTGTGGGACCTCAGATGCGGTATGGTCATATTAGAGCTCAAGGTGGTGGTTTTGGGAAGCCTAGGCAGATATAGGCATAGGTACCTCTACGGAGACAGGCACAGCATAGACCAACTACTGATTGGGGTAGACAGAGACATAGATAGATATAGGTGGCTAGACAGGTTCCTCTATAGGTTCAGGGTCCCCCTCAGAGACCAACATCTCCATAGAGATAGGTGCCTCCTTAGGTAGATCCACAGGTTGTTACATCATAGGTGCATGTTGCCCCATAGGTACCTCTTGCTCCTCAAGCACTATAGGCTCCTCAGATTCCTCCGGTTGTGGATGTTCTAGTACAGGATGTGAGGACTTTGCAGGCAGGGATGACTGCTATGACTGGCCGGATGGATCAGGTTACTACCATGCTACAACAGTTTATGACTATGATGACATAGTTGCCAAATGATCCTAGTACGAGTCAAGCACCAGCGACTACTCAGGATAGATTAGGTGATAGGGATCCAGATGGCATAGGGGGTACAAGTATAGGTGATGGGCCAGGTACTGCAACTGGTGATGGATCAGGTGCCCCAGCTGGGTCTTGAGATAGATATGATATTTGGAACTTTTAATATTGGATTGATGTATCGTTTATATTTATTGATCAGGACTTTGATTATGGATCATTTTGTCGATGTATCTTGATATACACATATTTGATATACTCTTTGATGATGGACATTTATTTATGATGACTCTTTAATTCCCCATTTATGATGTTATGATGTTGACATGAGATTTCTTTATATGCAGATCTACATGATTTTTATGATGCATTTACTTTCTTGTTATGCTATGGATGCAATGTCTTATTTTATGACATAGATAACTGGATGCAAATGATTATGCAACTACTTCTATATGTTTTTCTGATCTTATCATGATGTTATATGGTTTATGCAATGCAATCGTAAAATGAATGAAACTATCTTTTTGAATTTTGAATGTATGCAACTTTATTGATGAAATGCAATCTTGAGGATGAATATGAATGAATGCTTCTTTTATTTGATTTTCTTGTAATGTATAAAGATAATGATTAATGATTAATGAATGAATGGATGCAAAAGATAATCTCACATTGTTGATTTATAAACATTGAATTGATTAAACTTCACAAATGATTAACCCCTTTTGTAACATGGAAAAATCCTCTAAATAATGCAATTAATCTAACATGAAAATGCAATGCAATGCAACTAACTGTCATTGATTTTTGCGAAATAAATGCAAAAGAGATATATTTTCATCATTGAGCATTGTGGAACTAAGAGTCGATACAATCCTTACTAGTGCCAACCATAAGAATATGAATATGACTTTCATCTCATTTGGTAACCTCTTTAGGAACTAGTACAACTCTCACTAGTTGAATGACCAACTATGGGAGCATGAATACCTGTTTCATTGGATTCAATGTTGGAAGTGGATTTTGGTATTAAGACATGGAAGATCTAAATATCCAAGGTATCCTTTTGCGTAAACAAACAAAGGTTAACCCTCCTTCCTATATGAATGTCTTCGATAGTTCTTTGATGACCATGTCATTAGAATAATTCACACAAGTTGGGGGATCTTCCTCAAAACAATCACACAAAAGTCAAAAAAAACATCATGTCTCCATCATCGCGAATCTAGTCGAAACATCATTGATTAGCTAAAAAGAACATGACTTGAAAAGGTCAATGAAAATCATCAAAAATTTCAAGTGTTTTGCAATGTATCAAGATTTTCAATAAGAATTCCAAACATTCTGATCATTTAGGGTGTTGTCAGTTTTTAATCCTGATAAAATAGGTCAATGAAGATCAAGGATAAAGTTATGCGATCAAACTGTTTAGGTTGAATAATGATATCCATCAAAGGTTCCAAAATATCTCTCCTCTGAAATTCTAAAAGTCTGCTTCTGGCATGTGACCAAGATGTAGCACTTTTGAATCTGTTTGTACCAAAAACCAATGATTTGCCCCCAAGTGATAAGTGAAACCGTGTGTAAAGCTTGGGTAACTGAAACCTAGCATGTGACAATGCAGCTGAGAGACTTTATTATGACTATGCAAAAAGACTGATGCAATGAGGATGTGTAAAAATGAGATGGCAAAAAGGTAATATGTACAAATGTAACTATGAAAGACCTAAGGGAACAAAAAGTTCTTGTTTCAAAGTTTTCACCTTTTGGGTTTATTGCTCTTTTTCTCTTTTTTTTCTTCTTTTTTTGCTACCAAGGCGCTTATTGCTAGGTTTTCACCAAGGCACTTTTCTCTTTTTTGATTTTTTTGATTTCCTTTTTTTCTTTTTTTTGATATCATCAAGGCGCCTATTTGCTAGGTTTTCACCAAGTCAACAATTTTCTGATTTTTGAATGTTTTTTCTTTCTTCATGCTCAATTTTCTCCTTTTTTCTCCTTTTCTATTTTTCCATTATTATTTTTATTTTTTGATCTTTCTGATTTTTTTTTGGATTTTGATCTTTTCCCATTTTTTTGGATTTTTGAATTTTCTCATGTTTTTGAATTTTTGACTTTTCTCATGTATAAAGAAGATGCTAACTCATCTGATACACTCGTCTGATACTCTTTCTTCTGATTCTCTTTCATGTGATTAGGTATAAAACCTCTTTAAATGGATGTTATTAATGGGTTCTTATAGCTCATCACCTTCACAATCAGCTAGTTTGTAGGTTCTCGTTCCAAAGGAAGAAGTGATGACAAATGGTCCAAGCCAATTCGCTTCCCATTTTCCCTTCTTTTCTCTATCAGCTTGATTTTTAGGGTTTTCTCTTAACACTAAGTCTCCCACTTGAAAGGTTCTCGATTTAATGTGCTTGTTGTAGTTTCTTGAAATTCTATTTTGATATACCTTCAAATGATCATATGCTTGTGTTTGATGTTGCTCTAACAATTCCAATTGTTGAAGTTGGGCAACCCTATAATCCTCATCAGTGATTAATCCATGTATTGAAACTCTTAGGGATGGAATCTCAACTTCTAAGGGTAAAACAACTTCGGCCCCATAAACTAAGGAGAATGGTGTAGCTCTTGTTGGTGTTCAAGTACTAGTTCTATATGCCCACAATGCTGGGTTTATTTGAATATGCCAATCTCTTCCTGATTTATCAACCGATCTTTTCAATATTGTGAGAATGTTCTTGTTTGTAGCCTCGACTTGTCCATTACCTTGAGGATAGTAAATGGAGGAATAATGATGAGTAATATGAAATGTTTCACAAAGTTCATCCACATCTTTGTTCTTGAATTTTTTTCCGTTGTCCGTGATGATGGCATGAGGAATACCATATCTACAAATGATGTGATTAAGGATAAACATGGAAATCTATTTTTTCGTTGCAGTTGTCAAAGGAACAGTCTCTACCCATTTAGTGAAATATTATGTCGTTGTGAGGATGTATTTATGTCCATTAGAAGATGGTGGGTAAATCATGCCAATTAGATCAAAACCCCATTGATAAAATGACCTTGGTGTGATGAATGGATGTAATTCTTGTGTAGGTGCATGGATCATGTCTCCATGATATTGCCATTTAGAACAAACTTTCACAAATTGACAAGCATCTTTCTCTAAGGTTTTCAAAAAATACCCCATGCGAAGGATTTTCTTAGTTAAATTTAATCCACTTGAATGCGACTCACAAATCCCCTCGTGGACATCTCTTAAAGCTAATCTTGATTCCTCTTCCTCTAGACACCTAAGGAGCATCCTGTCAAGACCTTTGCGATAAAATGTGTCTGATAGGATGGTATAACAAGCTGATTGTCTTATGAAATGTCATTTTTGAGCTCGCGTTTGGTCCAAAGGTAAGGTTTGGTCTTTAAGATAAGTATAAATTGGTCTATACTAGGGTGAGTCATGTTCATTAATAAGGGCAATTATTTGGGTATCAAGTAAGTCAAATGTCCTTTTTTCCAATTCTTCCACCAAGAATTCATAGCTCGCATTTTGATCAGGCATTTGGAGTAATGAAATCAAAGTAGTCATTGCATCAGCTACTCTATTTTTGTCTCGTGGAATTTTCTCAAAAGTTATCAAAGCAAAATACTTTTTCCAATCATCCACCATCATTTTATATGGCATCAATTTTCATCTTTGGTGTTGTATTCATCATTGATTGGATTGATGGCTAATTGAGAATCTCCATAAACTTGCAATTCTGTGACATTCCATTCTAAGGCCATTTTGAGACCTATGACCAAAGCTTTATATTCAACAATATTATTTGTGCAAGGAAACAATAGTTTGTAAGATTTGGGAATTGTGTATCCTTGAGGTGTTATCAAAATAATTCCTTCCCTTGAACCACTTTGAGTATAGGATCCATCAAAATATAAGGTCTATGTCTTTGCTTCCACATTAACAATTTCTGAATTAGGAAACTCTACTTGAATTGGATGTGTAGACTCTAAAGGATGTTCGGACAACTAATTAGCAATCACTTGTCCCTTTATTTCTTTCCTATCCATGTACTCAATGTCAAATTCACTAAGCGCCATCACCCATTTTGTAATCCTTCCTGTTAGAGCTTTTTTACTAAGTAGATACTTCAATGGATCAATTTTGGCAATTAACTTCACTTTATGCATCAACATGTAATGTCTAAGCTTTTGAGAGGCAAACACCACTTTTAGGCAAGCCCTTTCCATGAAGCTATAGTTCAATTCATATTTTATCAATGTTCTACTCAAGTAATAAATGGCTCTTTCTTTTCCTTCATTGTCTTCTTGTGCCAATAGAACCCCTAACGATTTCTCCATTGTTGATATGTAAAGTAATAAGGGTTTGCCTTCGATAGGTGGCATCAATATGGGTGGGTTCACCAAGTATGTTTTCAACAATGTGAAAGCTTTATCACACTCATCATCCCATATAAAAATGGTGTCTTTATGTAGTAATCTTGTGAATGAATGGCATTTTTCCGCCAATTGAGAAATGAATCTTTGTATAGATTGAAGTCTTCCTTGAAGAGACCTCATTTGAATAATATTCTTGGTAATTTCCATGTCCACGATCGCCTTCACTTTCTTAGGATCTTCTTCAATTCCTTTTGCAGAAATAATGTAACCTAAGAGTTTGTCGGATTGCAACCCAAAAGCACATTTCTTTGGATCGAGTCTCACTTTGAATTGCTCTAACCTTGTGAAGATATTTTCTAATATTGGTAAGTGGTCCTTTCTTTCATGTGATTTTGCTAGAATATCATCCACATAATCTTCTAAGAATGTATGCATCATATCATGGAAGATAGTGGTCATTGCTCTTTGGTAAGTTGCTCTAGCATTTTTGAGACTGAAGGGCATCACATTCCAACAAAAGGTTCCACATGGGCATGTAAAATCTGTCTTTTCTTGGTCTTCGGGTGCAATTCAAATTTGATTGTATCCTCTAAATCCATCCATTAAGGAAAACATATAATGACCCACTGTTAAGTCCACTATAGCATCAATGCTAGGTAGCAGAAAATCATCTTTTGGGCAAGCAAGATTAAGGTCTCTAAAATCTGTGCAAACTCTAATGAATTTTTCATTTTTTGTGACCGGTACAATGTTTGATATCCATTCTTCATATGCAATCACTCTTATTAATCTAACCTTGAGTAACTTTTCCAATTCTACTTTTACTAAAAGTGCCACATGAGGGTGCATCTTTCTCAACTTTTGTTTTATGGGTTTTACACCAGGTTTCACATTTAAATGATGCATTATAAAGCTTGGATCTAACCCTGGCATGTTGGCATGAGACCACGCAAAGTTAATTTTCTTTGCTTGAAAGAATTTGATGAACTCCTTCCTTTTTTATGGACTCAAGGATGTCGCTAAATGAATGAACTTGGGATCCACTTCGGTACCAATGTTAACTTTATCCATTGGTTCAATAAGGATGGGTGACCTTTCATGTTCATGTTCTAGTAGGGTGTCCAACCTCTCTTCCTTAGGTGCCACAATTGGGTTTTCACCTTTGGAATCATATGATATTTTTACTTTTTAAGGTTCTAGCATTGCCACATGGTGGTTTTCACCACTAGAACTTTTCATTTTTTTGTATTTCTTTCTTTTATTTTGTGGATTGAGAGGTTGAACCCCTGCCTCTATCATTATGTCTGGATTGTATTCATTGATGGAAGAAGATGGCTCAACCGCATTTAGGTATTGGGCCATTGCAAGGCCGTTGTGAAAGTATAATAGGTCATTTGGTTCGGATAAATCCCAATCAATGAGTTTGGGGTGCATTAGGGCTAAGGACTCATTTGGAAAATTGTCATTTGAAGGGTTTAGGGACATGACCTCATTTTAAGGTTTATACATTGTATCACTTAGTTTTATGGCATGGGCTTCCTCAAGATGTTCTATGGAAGTAGGATCAAAATCCCCTTCACTATAGTCCTTGTTGATTTCCATAGGAAAGAATGCTTGTGGATTAAATACAATGTTTGAATCACCCCCCCATGGAGGTACCCAAGGTTCACCTATCCATTGATTATTCTTATATTCTTTCCCTATATTGGATTCTTGAGGTTCACTTGATACTTGTGTAGAATTCGAACCTTGATGCTCATTGTCTTGACTTGTGACATTAGGAATAGTTGCATATGTGTGAATAACATCAACTTCTTTATCATGACAAGACTCTTCAGATAGGTAATCCCACTCATAATCCCCAGAATCATCCTCACTCTCGGATCCTACCATGTGTACATGTTCATGAAAATCATGCATTGGACTTGAAATTTCTCCTTTGTTTTGATAACCTATTCTGGATTTCTCTCCTTTCAATCTCCAAGCCGGTTCAATGGGTTCTAAAAATCCTCTATTCCTTACTCCTAAGGGTCCTTGTCCCTTGTATCCCATTTTTTTCATAATTTGATACCCTTTTCCATATTACTCAGTTTGAATGTTGATGTGTTCTACTCTTTCCATGGGATTGTTTGAAGTGTCTTCCTCTTTGTAGAGCCATTGTAGCACTTCATTGTCCTCCTTTTCTAGGGCTGATTTGTCACTCTCTCTTACAAAATGAGAGTTATATTTATGAGGTGGATGAGCACTTGATGGTTTTCCATGTGTCCTAGGAGAAGTTGGTAAATCAAATAGGGAAACAAAATATTCCCCCACTCCCTTAGAATTGATTCTACATTGTGTTATGCCTTGCATACCCGTCCCTACATTTTGTGAGAAATATATTGGGTCCGCCTTTTCACTTTTTGTTTTTCTTTGGTTCCTTTTTGTTTCCTTTTGTTTCCCTCCAGGCTTTGCTTCCGCGAGGGTCACTTTCTTTTCTTTTGGTTCTCTTTCCTCCGGGACTCGATACCGGAGTGTGTTTGTCTTTCGAGTCGGTCGGATCCTAGAGTCCGGGATTCTCTGTCATCACGTCTTCTTTTGTTAGAAGGTGCGATAGCATGGAATCCCCAAGCCCAAAATCTGGAGGTTTGCCTTTTCTAGAGCTTGCGGAAAGAGCAGGATGTTTTACCCTAGGGGTATAAATAAGTTTCACAGATCACTTTCACATTTACCACGATCAAAATACTCAAAGTGATTAAAGTGATTCAAAGGCAATTAAGGCGTTTAAGTTTGGTTTACTCTCTGTGATTAGCAGTTGATTCATGGTGGTGCGTTAGTAGTCGTCTGAAGCTTCTTGGTTCTCAAAGCACCACCCATGCTCTTCTTCCCGCATTCTCTACATTTTCAGGTAGGCCCTTCTGGTTCTCATTCGTGCTTTCTGGTGTGGTTTTTGGTTTTCATTTTCGATCTGGTTTTTGTTGTGTCTTCTATTTGCTTTGTTTCTGGTTTTATTCCCGTTGTCACCTCCTATTGGTGGGATGTCTCTGCCAGAGGTTTGTCCACCCTCTGTGTAGTTGTAAATTAGTAGGCTTTTTTATATATATTGTACATTTTGTAATTCTCTATAAATAATTGTATATAAGCTCAATTTCGGTTGACTCGCAAGTTGTGCTTCGGCCCTCACCGCACTTCAGCCCTCTATAAATTTGTATATTCCATGTATATCCTTCCCATTTATGGTGAGCTCGCCATGCCCCTTTCATGTTTAGCCCAAATTATGGAGCTCGTCAGAGAGGTGTTTGCCATGGTTCAAACTTGGCACCTCGCCTGTTCAAGCCATGGCAGTTTTCTCTCTCCTCTATCATTTCCATCTTAATGGCGGGTTTAATTCCCCATGCGCAAACATTTAAAATTTTCCCAAGTGGAAGTCACTTTCTTGCATGTTAAAATACCTGTCATCGTTATTACCATTACTCCCATTACTGTATTACCACGTGATGCTCCCATGTCAGCCTAGTACGGCTAATTTTTGGTCATGTCGTGTAACGGTCAATTTTTTGGACTCCGGGTCCCATGTTCTCCTCGGGTCTTCATTCTATTTTCATCACATAAGCTAGAATCCCCAAAAGCCCAGGCATAGATCAAATTCCCATTTCATTTCTATATTTATATCTTTTTTTGGTGCTTGATACATACTAACATCACTTTTAGGATGGATGGGAAGCGGTGGTGAAACATTCAGGACCCAAAATTATATTACATTTTGTATATGCTGATGGTTGTCTGGTTTTGTTGGTTGCCAAAACTTACTCATCAAACATGTTTGAAGCATCTGCACCACCTTCACCACCCAAAAGTTTGGAACTCCCCACTAGGGCAGCTATCAGGACAAAGGCTGAGAAGGCCTTGGAAAAACTCCCACTATCAATGAAGTACCTAAAGGGAGATGCTATTCTGGGGTCGAAGGTTGATTCCAAGCTCCAATTGGTTACCGATACAAGTGTCAGAGTATGGGCTGATATGCAGGCCTTGGTAAAGATGTTCATTTAGAGCATGACAAGAGATCCATTGGCCCTCAATGTGGTCGGCCCCGGGATCCTTAAGGTTGCCTACTTCCCTTGCTCTGTGCAAGCTCCGAAGCTCATTATCACCATGGTCGAACACTACAACACAGTCATCCGGGCTATCATGCTCGCCGCTTCAGTTTCGATAGGTTACCCAACGCCTATGGTGTCTCTAGATGCCACAACTTTTGCTTTAGGACTGGGGATCCCCAAATTTGATGATGTAGCCATTCTCACCCGGACCTTGCCCTTGGGTGAATTTTAGAAGCTCCCAGGAATGACCCAACAATATCTCAATGCTAATTGGCTCAAAGTGCCAAGGAAGAACTACAAAAAGATGAAGTTGGAAATCCCCATATAGAATTCAAAGAGAGTATATAGATGGGGATCATCTGTTTATGCAAGGTCTTTGGAGAGCCCCAGGCCCAGGAATTCTTGGCATGGATGTACTATTTCTTATTTGGCATCACCTCCGGCGGGCAAAATTTTGATTGGGCTATCATCATCGCCAATCACGTAGATGCTTAGCTCGCCCGGGTCGGCCGGTCTCACAAATTTTACATGACTTCTTATGTCTTGTGGGCACTAGCGCAACAATGCCCTGTAACCCTGGGATTACTTACAGCAGGCGAGCTCGGGACTGGCAAGGGTTAGACCGCTCCATGGGATTATTTTCCACAACTACCATGGGAGGCTAGTTTCCCCATTTTTTGTAGGGTGAACGATGCCTTTGTTTACTACCATATTATTATGCCCACTTGGGATGCTAGATACTAGCTATCAAAGGAAGCAATGAACTTGGTCGGCACTTATGGCCACTATTACATTCAATTTCAGAAACACAAGATTTGGATGACTGACTTCTCTAGGAAACCCTACTTATTACCCAAACATTGTGGGGACAAGATAATTCTTTTAGAGTACTATAGACAAATTATGGAGCTACATGCCTTCTTCGCATTGAATAAGGTTACCAATATTTCATTCCCAATAGCTTGCGGGAACAACTCTTGCAGCCTTATAGCGGCAAAAGAAGCAGATAATTAACTCAGGAGCCTAGGGCTGGCAAAATTCTATTTGGAGCGGAAGAATTTTGATCCGCTAGACAAGATAGCAACAACACTTCCCTGGGTAGCATACCACCATGAGTTTCACTTAGAAGATTTTTGGGAAGATTTCCAGGATGATTTTGAAGTCCAAAACTGGCATTTTGTCTGGATGACACAAGGGATGATGAAGCGGCTGAAGCTTCAAAAGTTCCCCAATGAATTTTCAAATACTGGGTCGACGGAGGACCCATAGTACAAAGAGCAGGGAGTAGATAAAATGTCTCTCCCTTTGGTGGATTGGGACATCCCGGAAGGTCTGACAATTAAGGATCTCACTTACAATGTAATTGAACATGGCCATGCGTATTTTTAGAAGGTGTGTCCAAAAAGCACATGAAAAGTTGGCCCATTTTTGTGGGGATCAAATTCTAGGGCCGGGACTTCCTCGCAGGGCGAGGATAGAGGAAAGAGAAAAGTCGGGACTCCCTCCCAAGTCCCATATGCAGTTCTCGTTGCAGAATAATTGCAACTTCAACTAGCGGCATCTGATGACATGTAACTGATTAAATGGTTGACTATATTAAGTTGAAGATGATGCAAGACATTAAATCAGTTAATGGTTTGTATTGTCATTGATGTCAACTTGATATCATCTGTATGGTCATATACATAATGCCAAAGACTTCAGAGAATCAATGGGATAAAGTTTATGCTTTCAGCAATGCATAAAATTCAAGTATTCACTAAGTGACAGACTACACCGACGGAGTGCACACCATCGGTAAATACAGAGATAAAATCACAGTGATGCCCGACGAGCAGAAGACAGTGTTGCCCGACGAAGCAGAATCAAAGGATGCCTAACAAGCTAAAAATAGTGTTGTCTGATGAGAAAGATCCAATGATGCCTTACAGACAGAGATACTGGAGCTAACTGAAGTTACACCGACAGAACTGGCAGTTGTCACCGGCAATGAACTGCAGAATTGACCAACGGAACAAAGAGATCAGAAAATGACAAAATATCTAGCTGGCAGAGCTAAAGGATAGACTTAACTAGTTTTTTTATTCAAAACTACAGTTAAGTAAGTGATTTGTACAGTTGGCAAGAAGATAACTACGAGATAAATCAAGAGTTAAAGCTTTAAATCAATTTAGCTGGATTGTTTTTCATGCCAAGAATCAAGAATCAAGAACCTATAATTAAGGAATATCATGTCTATTTAAGAGATAAGCATAATTCATTCCCGTAAGCAATCAAATACACGGGGGAGTGAACTGATAGAAGATGCTGAAGAGAAATTAATGAAGGTAAAACTTCATACAGTCCTGATCAATCAAGCTAAGGGAGAGCTAAGGAATTTTGCAGACACTGACGAACAGAAAAGCACAGCATCATAGAGCAGAAAGAGTTAAGTACAAAGGAACAAAATTGATACATTGATCAGAAAGATATTATAAGTAAATAGATCTGAAAATCTGCAATTCAATTGCATTAGAAACAGGTCATTTTGTTTCAGTTTAACCATTGAAGAATTAAGTCTCTTAATAGAGCAGGACTTAACAGTCTTTTGTAATTGAGGTATATCCTAACAGATTACCAGAAGGTTGACTCATGATAGTAGCACCGGTCTTACCTAAAGCCTATTGACAGTCTAAGAA
>MU224732.1:163071-182519 GCA_018584345.1 Thuja plicata | reverse complement strand
TTGATAGTTAAGATTGAGTGGTTTTTCAGCATTAAGATTTATTTCATATTCATGAGATAGAATAAGCTGTTTTCAGCATTTACACTTTGAAAAGAGATTTATTTCTTTATCAGAAAATACTAAGTAGATCTTTTCGAATTAAAGGTAGCTGCGCCTTGTTAATCAAGATAAACATTAAGCAGAGAATTCCTAACTAATCTTCTAGGAATTCAAGCTGTTAGTATGCTGCGGTTTTATAGCTTAAGTTAGCATTTCTTTAAAGCAAAACTGTTTACTAACAGGTCTTAAGGAAGCATTTTTATTATAGTGAGTCGAAGAAGATTGACATTAGCTTGTTCTCACTTGGGTCAATCTCCAAGGGTGAGTACTTTTTCCCACCTGGACAGGCCCTCTAAGGTTACAAATCTCAAACGACGAATGACAATAGTGTTTCTGGAATTTTGTTCATCCCAAAAGGGAGAGAGTATAATTTATTGACATTATTGTCATTCTTAAAACATCAGACAAAAGTTCATTTTAATATGTCTTGCATGTGGGTTCCTATTTTAATAAAACAAAAATAATATGCAAGCAAAATTTTTAGTGTTCTATCGATCAAGGTAACCTGCAAGACAAAACATCAGTAGTTTATGTTTTAGTCTTCATTTTCAACGTCCTGCAAACCATTGTTAGGTTGTAACCAATAAGATAATACAAAGAACAACAAAGCCAGAAACTTGTCAGCATTAGAAAATCTAGAAAATTGGAAAATTGATTGCAGATTAGAAACTAGACAAAAAATAACGCACTTTCAAAAATAATGCACCCAAAAATATTACCGTATGAGCCCAAACGAGGCTCTAGAAGTTGCAAAATGGAGGATTAGATAGGTACAGTGATTAAAATCTGAAATTTATTAAAATTTTGGAAACCAAAACCAGAAAATAACCCCACCACAATAATCTTCAAGAAATTCTACCCAAAATAAAAAAAAAATGCTCGAGAAAAGGACTTAAAATGAGCAAGTTATGAGGGTTTGAAGATGAACTGCAAAATCGAAATGCTCAATGGTGAAGGCAAAGAATTTTCAAATATCTGTTGACATCATCATAACACTGTGTTAAATTTGACAGCCTGGAAGTTGTTGCAGAAAGCCAATAAGCTTGTAGGATGACAACTAGATGACCATCAAATTTAGTGGACTAGACCAAGTGGAGGTGGTGGTTGAGCGACGCTTAGGTTGCATAGAGCTGGTGGAGGAGCTCAAGCGGAGGATTGAGTGGGTGGTGATACAGAGGGAGGTGGAGATATGGGATGGGCAAAGGATGGAGGCAAAGTTGGGCATGGGTGGGAGACGCATAGCAGGGTAGGGGAGGAGGAGCGAAAGGGCGAAGGGAAGGCGGGCGGAGGAGCGCGAATCTGTGGGCGGAGAGAGGTGGTGGTTAGGGATGAGATGAGGGAATAGTGTAGGGAGGTTGCGTGGGGATTAGGGGTGGAGGGAAGGTGGCACAGGGTGGGAGGAGCGGCGAAGGGTGGAGGGTTGTCGCAGGGTGGGAGGAGGGAGGGTGGGGGGCAGGCAGAGCAGGTAGAGTGGGGGTGTGAGTGGAAGGAAGGATGAGTGCGGGGAGGCTGCGCGGGGGGTAGGGTATGGGATTTTTAATCCCACATGCCCCCCATGGGCCAAATTTACTTTGTTTTTATACAAAGCTTAAAAGGTCATAAACAAAGCAAGCGACTTGGACGATTGTGATCGGACTGGGTGGTTGGGGTTTCGTGAAATGCAGAGTAGAATGTAGGGTAGAATAATAGCAGAGTTTAGGGTCGATCATTAAATTTTTTTAATGAAAATTCATTCTACCTCGATATGGGTGTAGAGAAATTTGCCTCGGTTTGTGTACAAAGGGTCGTACAACCTGTTTGGGCAAAAGTTTTTTGCCAAAGATTTGACTTTTGTCAGGTATGGGCAAGTTTATAGTCGATTTCAACTGAAACAAAGATCCAGACGCGATGGTGGGGTCAGATTTGGCTCAAAAGGAGATGTGGGTAAGCCCCACAATGGGTTCTAGAAATGTATACGTGATTTTGGGTATGTGCAGTTGCAAACACACACACTTCAATAGATCATTGCATGGCTAGCTTAAATTGAATACAATAAACAAACGACTAACCTAGACCGATCTATTGCCTTCTAGTAGGCAGGAGTTTGAATCTTACTCTCAGGTCATCGCAAGAAACATTGACTACACTAGATCCTAAACGAAGGATTTTGAATGAAACTAAATGATTATTCTACATGAATACACATATGCGAGATTGATTCCAAGCTAATTAGATGAATTTTAAAGCATCAAATTGAAATGTTTTTGTTCTTTTTAAAGAACCAAATTGAAATGTACTCTAGATTATGGTTTGAATGATTGAAATTAAACTAACAACAATTAATCAAAAAGCTATGAAATGCTAAATGCTTGAAAGCTTAAGAAATGAAAAACTGCATAATAACAATAGCTAAATGGGATCCTTGTGAAGGAAAAGAGCTTCTTTTTTATAGAAAATATTTGTCGAACCGACGGTCGAGATTAAAAGAAATGAGAGGCTCAGATTCGATTGAAGAAGCACAATCCATGTGCAAAGATGATGATTGGTCGAAAGAGTCAGTTGACTGAACTGACTAGTCAGTTATTTTGGAAACTTCCAAAATCAGTTTTTAGTTAACAACTTTGTTTCCAAAATGATAAATAGTGGAGAATTAGTTAACTGAGTGGAACTGGATTGCTTCCAATTTAATAATTAGATAACTGGATTTGATGATGTCATATGCATTTAAAAATATTTAAATGATTTTGAATGCACATTTTGTTTTTATTAATTAATTTAATTCCTTTTTGGATTTTATTAATAATTTAGTAATTCTATTTAATTAACATATTATATTATCAATTAAATAATTAGTATAAAGTTTATTTGCCAATGTAATGTGATTCAGGAATTAATTAATTAATCAAGTGCGGTGATTGATTAGGACCCAGGGTTTAGGTTAGATTAGCTTGAAATTGATGAATTGCCTATTTGATTTAGGACTTAGGGATAATCAAGATTAGGGTTTCTTGATGAGCAATTGAGATTAGGGGTCTAGGGTTTGGATGACCACTTTTAGGTCATTACTGATATGACAGTCTTATAGTGAGCCCTTTCCATCTTTGGAGGTAATCTGCCAAGCTTTATCTACCCTTTTGTTTGGAATTGTAGAGGTCTAGGAGAGATAACTCACTCTCAATGTTATGTGTATACTGTACCAAAAATTTCTCATATGGTTATGCAAATGTTGAGATTGTACCATAAGGGATCTTATAGAACCACGCAAGAGTGGTTCCTCCCAGGCTCTTTGGGAAGAGGTGCATGAGATAGTTGTCACTAGAGGCAACCTCCTGGTAAGCCATATAAAATTGCTTACCATGACTAACAAGATCTCCCTTCCCCTTGTATTTTTCAAATTTAGGAGTTTCAAAGTGCTTGGGGAAGGGGACCGTTGTGATGGAGTGGTCAAATAGATAAGGACATACCTCCTCAAACTTGAAGGTCTTTTTTCAGTCCCTGCACAAAGCTCCTTGAGAGTGTTATTCATTTCTTCCCATTCCAAATTGATAGGTGGTGGAGTGGGTGCCCACATTATATTGGATCCGGGTGCTTGATACAGGTCAAATGGCTCTAGGAGTATGGAGGATTTTGTTGGGGATATTGAGGCATTCGGTAAGGAGATTGGCTAGCTGCATAAGCAAGCTGCAAGAGAGGGAGTGGTTGCTTCTACTGGGCATAATGTTGTTGTGGGAGTGGAGGTAAGGTTGGTTGTAGTTGCAAAGGTTTTTGATAAATGGGTTGTGCCTCGTGTGGCGCTTGGTAGCCTGGGCAAGTGTAGGTTTGGCCTATATAGTTTGGTTGGGTGTTAGCAACACTATAGGATGGATAGGTATTTTGTGGGTTTATGATTCCTAAGGGGGAGGTAGTTAATGCATGCAAAAGTACTTGGTTGTTGGGGAGGTGGAACAATTTTTGTTACTGCAGATGGCGACATGACCAAGTAGTTGGTGAATGTGGGTTGTTGCGGTTGTGCGAAGGGATTGTAGAATTGTTGTTATGCTTGGGAGGTAGGAGGTTTGTGATGTGTGAATGTGTGGGAATCCTAAGGGCTTGTAAATATTCCTAGGAATAATTCCAAGTGAAGGATATGACATCTTGCAAGGTTTGAGTGGTTTGGGAAGCCTGTTGTGAAGTGGATGCATTGGGTTGTGCTTGGATGCTAGGTTGGGGTGCCGAAGCATTTTGGGATGACATCAGTAGTTGGACATGAAATGTAGGGCCTTAAGGGAACAAAGGTTGATTGAAGGCTCCCATGGGTGGCATTCCTATGGTTAATTGTGGTTGTTTCTGTTGTGGTGGATGAATGGGAGGAGGTAAGGATGTTGTTGTGGAAGCGGTCATGTCTTGTGCAACTGGTGGTTGTGAGATGATTGGTTGGGTAGTAGTCGATTGGTTGATGATAGGTTGTGAAGCCTGGGTAGCAGTGTGTTGGATTGGTTGGAAAACTAGAGGTGGAGGAGGATTAGAAGATGAAGCTCCCATAACAAAAAAATGAGTTGACTGAGCTGTAGTGTGCACTATGGGTTGGGTTGTGGTCGGTTGGAGTAAGTGAGGTATAAGTGAGGTGACTTGGGATGTTCTTAGGCTTGGATTGATGATTTCCTCCACTGCAGGTTGAAACATGTTGGCTAGGATATATATGGAGCGTGCTATACTGGGTGGTCGAAGTCTAGGTGGAAGGGGGATACCCTCATGCTAAAATTTAGCAAGGATGGTAGTGCTATTTTGGCCTATGTTGACACTGACCATATGTGCATGTCTGGGATGACTCATGAATCCTTCCATGGAGATGGTGGTAGGGATCTTAATAGGATTAACCCATACATGTTCAATTTGCACTTGGTGTTAGGGGTCAAAAGAGACCATGGCATTGTTAGGGTCCATTGTTGGGTCAGACGAGCTAGTGGAAATATTGGAGTCCATATCCTTACTCTTCTTGGAATGAGTTTCAGGTGGCATGAAATGTGTTCTAGGATGAATGATGCAAGATGAGACTCAGGGAAAAGAAGTTTCCTAAAGATGGAGTGAGAATGTTCCTAGGACTTCTAAGGATGGTGAGGGTGCAAGACTTATGATTTGATATGCAAGTGATACCTATGGATGATGATAATGAATCAAACTAATGAGGATGTCCTAAGGACCTAAGGGATGACTTGGTGTTACAAAGGTAGTGAGTTGCTTCTCCTAATGTATGCTCAAAAGGATGTGACTATGTCAACCTAAGACAAACTTGTGGTGTTTCGGGAGATGAGATAATTTGTCAATGCAAACCAACCTTTAGATCAAGGTGATGAGGTTAAAAGAATAAATTGAGCTATCATAGACAATGATTAGTCAAGGAGTAAAGCTAAGGGACAACTTTGATAAGATGTAGGTTCTAAGCAACTTGTAAGGATGTGACGCTAAGTAAGGAATATTTTTTTATTTTTCTGGGAATACTGATTTGGATATTGGATGAGGTTTGATTGATTGGATAATTCTTACCTAAAGGGGATGACCTAGGATGGTTCTAAAATGCAATGATGGGGAATGCACGCTTTGGGATGAAGAAGGGTACATGGACAAGTTGTGTGATGCACAAACTAGTCATATCTCTCAAAGTTTATAAAGACACGGTTCAAATGATACTTTCCCATGAAGTGTGAAAGATTGTTGTTGAAAATGATCTTTTCATACTTCTCACGTCCCTCGATCTCTTGTTGGACGGATTTAAAAATGTGTTGATACTTCTTGGCCTCTTGATTGGTGAACTTATACTCTTTGTATATGTGGGGTAGTTGGATTTTCACTTTCCTATGTTTCCCTAGATCATACATGTGCGATCTAATAGGATGGTCTTGCAAAAGGTGATCACTTCTCTGACTGGATTCGATTGATATTGTGGTATCTTGGTTGAATTTTTTCAATGGCTAGAATGAGTTTCAATCATGCGTCAAAGGCATTGACTACACTAAGTATACCTTGATTCAAAAGGAAACATTCATGTGTCTAAAGACAATCCAACAAGGGAAAAAGCAACCTTCAGGGATACAAGCAATTGTGACTTAGTTTGATTGATAGGAAATTGAATGATCAAGTCACCAATGGTTTCATAATTCAAGCAATACCTACCTAAGGAAGTTGGCTTAGCTTCACAAATCTTTGCTCACAAACGTAGGCACACACATGAGAGCTAATTAGAATACGGTCATCACCAAGCACACAATGGCTCCAGTCATGATGTCGTATTAGCTGACTCTAAATGCTTAAAGGTGGCATGAATGTGTGAGTATTTTGGGGAGGTTACTATCCTCCTTGCACAAACATCATCAAGATTTGAGAGGTAAATCTAGTAGGTTGCTACTTTAATGGTTCTTAGTAATGGTTTTTGTTCAGATATATCCTTTGTGTCTGCGCCAGTGCGATTGAGGCATATAGCCCCACAAAGCACCTTGGCACGAGTAGTCATGTGAATGTGATTGAGACTACAAGACCCTACTATGTGCTTCAATGAGAGTTGAGTATAAGATCAAATGATATTAGAATTTTGAGGCTTTAACCCCAAGAAGTAAATTTGATTAACGTGAGTTGGAGTGGTGTGGTTTACACCTTGTTCTCATGTGGGTCATTCTTGGGAGCTTTTTACCTCAACAGGCAGGCCCAACTAAAGGATTTACTTGAAAAGCATGAATTGACAATGAAAGGAGTCTAGATTTATGATTTTCCCACAAAGGGGAAAAGAGCATACTCTCCTATTCAATGTTGTTTTCTTCCAAACACTCAAAGCACGTGGTTAATTCCCAAAAAATCACTTGTCTAAGAAAAATCAAGCATCTCTAGGTTTTTTATCTTCCCAAAAGGAAAGAGAGAATAATCCCCTAATGCTTGATTTGACCCACACAACAAACCACCTAGTTAAGCTATGTTCCTAGAAAATACTAAGAAACACGATCTTTTAATTGATGCAATTTTAGGCAACCTGCAAGACACAATGTGAGTAGTTTCAAATGATTTTCTTTGGCAAGCAGGCTGCAAGAAGATTGGGTAGTAGTTTTCCAAGTGTTTGGTCTTTGACAAGTGTTCCAAATCAAGTAAAATCACCCAAAGATTTGTTACTACCCACAAAAATTATGCAAACTGGGCGAAGACGCCGATTATAGGCAGAGACACTGATTTGATTAGTAGTTACTAATGACAGAATTAGTAGAATAAACCTGAAACAACAAATTGAAATGATACCAACGGAGACGTCGATTCAGGGCGCAGATGCCGAACAACGATTTAGGATGAATAAGAGTATGCACAGATGCCTCTGCAACCTACAAGAAATAAAAGACCCCCAAAATACACAAAATCTTCCCTTTTTCATCAATCTCTGATAAAAACCCAAATGTTAGTGTCCCAAGAGTGTTAGAATCAGATTAATTATAGTGTTCTTAGGATGAAAGGTTGATTAGATACAATTTTGGCATTAGGACCCCTTAGGAAAATCAATCTCTGCTAAAAAATAGAATGCCAAAGTGTCAAAACATAGTAAAAACACCCAAGAAACCTGCAAACAACAAGAGTTAGAGTCCAAAATGTGTCCAAGGTGTCCCATAATGGAGATGCCGATGCATGTTAGAGACACTGGTTCAACCCAGATGTCAACCGATGATTCAGTAAGACCATATGTATGCGCAGACGCCTCTGCCCATATCAGAGATGTCGATCTGCAAGCTAGATAAGATTTTTAGAAAAATGGAGGATGTTTAAAAAAATTAAGGGATGTGGGTCCCACCAGGCATGCCAAAATATGTATGGGAAATCTTCAATCTATTGGGAGCAAGCGTAAACATGCAAACATTAGTGGGTTAGCACATACAAAGATTCAAAGCATGCATAAAACTTGAAATAACAAGAAATACACCATAACATCAGATTATGCTAAAACAAGCTTGCAACCTATTAAGACTTGTTTGATTTTCTCATAAAATGGATTGTGGATGTGCTCTCTCTCAAAAAAACAACTATAGTAATCCCCAAATGATAAATATTTCTTGATGGTGGATGTAAACTACAAATACAAGAGCTAATGGATGGAGGAAGAGCTCAAGAACTAGTAAAGAACTAGTCTCAAGCTTTCCACAACGAAGATCAAGCTACTATGGGATGCAATGCAAGAATCAAACGAGATTCATTTACCAATTATCCTAGCATATGATATCTAAATGGATTGAGAAAGCACTAAGATTGAAAACATGAAATAACTATGAAATTCTAGAACTATTCTAGCATGATAACAAAGCATAAATGAGAGATGAATTGCAAGAAGAAAGGCCCTCTATTTATAAATTTTTGGAGGGAAGAGAAGGGCTTGGATGAGGTGGCACCTATGTGGCATCCACATATGAGACACATAAGGGACACATAGGCTTAGAGGAGAGGTCAATTTTGAGCATTTAAGGCTTGAGTGGATCAAGGTTGCTCACAGATGTGTGAGCAACCTTAGGGAAATGTGTGGGGGACAAGAAGGTGGTTTCATTTAAGAGAGTTGGGTGGCTCTCTTGGGATGGGTTGCTCACACATGTGTGAGCATTTCATTAGTACTAAAAAGGTTAGGAATCACCTTTTAAGTAGGATTAGTGGGTGATTAAGTGGGAAAGTAGGTTTAGCAAGTGGGATAGGTAGGGGTAGGGTAGGCTTCAAGATTGGATTAGTAGGTTTCGAGGTTAGGTTTAGATTAATATTCAAATTAGATTTGAATTAATCATAGTTTTAGAAGAATTAGGGGTATGAGAGAATTTAAATAAATATGAATTTATTAAAAGGGGCTTTTGTGAGGCAAATGTATTTAAATTGAATACATTGGGATAATATTTAGATTGTATTTAAATACTTAGAAGGGGAACTATTTAATTGATTAAATTAAATAGCTAGATGAATATATGAGTTATTAATTAAATTAATATTTTTGGACGTCTATAATATGTATTGATAATAATGTTTAATATAATTAATAAGAAAGCCCAATTTCAAAATTACAATGTACCTAATTGCAAGTGTTTAGGCATATGGGCTTGTTTACATGTTTTAGTTTTGCGTTGGGAAAGGGTGGACAATGAATCCCTCATGTCCCTGTCATGTCCACCATAGACTATCTACATGGCATGTACATTATGGAACCCTACAAACCAAAACTTTGAACACATTTTCTTCATTATGTAGTTTTGTATATAATATATATGCGTATATAGATGAATGTGTGCATTATACATGGCTACATTTATAGTTATGTATATATCTATGCATTATACATGGCTACATGCATATACATATGTATGTATGCAGTATACATGGCTATATTTTCTTCATCATGTAGTTTTGTATACATATACACGTGTATGCATATGCATGTATACATTTTTATGAAATGGATACCATTTGAAAAAATGATGAAAAAATATTCCAAAATGCAGGAACACAGAAGAAAAATTCATCATTTTAATGTAACCCTTTAAGCAAATAGATAATCATTTAACACCAAAATGAAACCCTCCATGACATACAAAATAGTTAACATTTGAATGAAATGGAAAGCATTTGAAAAAATGATGACAGAAGAAACCAAAATGCATGAGATAAAACAAAAGAAGGTGACGGAGGAGGTAGCTGTGATATGATTAGAAAATGTTTATTGATGTTGTAACTATGATTGATATGGTAATAAAATGAACAAGGCTGTAGTTTATGAATTTGGACCCCACAAATAAATATATACAAAATAGTAAACATTTAATAAAATTTACTCCACAGACAATAGTAAACTACTTTGCTGAATGACATAATTGATGCAAATGCTTACATGCACTATAAATACTATAAATGGCTCTAATTACATCAAATGAAAACACTTCAGATTAGTGTACCAACTTGAACAAGGTCTCTTTGATGAGGAAAGTGCAAAAAAATCATCCTCCACCTCTGAACTGTGCAGAGAATATTTAGACAAAGCAGAGATAGATATGTAGTGTTTGTAGTAATGAAAATGAAAATGAAGTTAATTTTATTTTTATTTTATAAATTCATTCAAATGTGCAAGGTTTGCATTCAATTGTGGTAGTTGATTTTCAAATTTGAATATTAGTGGGAAACATTCGGCCATTTCATACTTAATTAGGAAATGTGCAGTGCAAGCTGAATTCTTATTGCTTCCAGACATTCAGTCATTTTATACTGCATATCCAATTTAATTATAATTTGTGTGGATTTGGCCTGATAATTTTCTTTTTGTGTCTATTGGGGAGCCTTACACCAGTTGTTGACAATGCGGGTACTATTTGCAGATAGAGTTAATGCATTTACAAGTGCAAAGGAGTTTGGGAGAAAGTGCATATGATAGCCCATAAAGTTCTTTTATGTTTTTTAAACTGTCAATTAAGAGACCAATAACTGCTCATTTGTACTTGTAATTTGAGTTCATTTGTACTTTGAAACCACTTGCATAAAGTGGTTTTTGTAAACATATACATTTTGAAATAATGATAAAATGACTTTATTTGTGCTAATAGATTTGTATATTAATCACTTGAGGACCAATAGTGATTCATTTATTTTATTTTATTTAACATGTATTAGGGTCAAATAATTAATCATAGGTTTTTTTTATGTGTCTGTATTGACTTACAGAGTTATTTATTGTTAAAGGGTCATTATAGCAAAAAGTGAACGGTTATTGGACCCCGATTCACTACTAGTCCCTTTCCCCACATAGGTTTCTTATAATTAATTTTTTATTTTATTTTTTCACCTATTTTTTACTATATAAGAGACACTTATAACAAAATTTATATTATAAGTATCTCAATAATGTTGATTTCAAATTTCCTTTCATATCTTAAAAAAAATAAAATTCTAGTGCACTAAATCTAACCTAAAATTTATAGATGCTCCATGGGTATCGTGTACATAAACCTTATTAGGAAATACATTTAAATGAGCCTGATTAGCCGATAGGCTTCCTATGGGGAGAAACAACCCACCAGAGAAGTGGCTCACGCTAGAATGCCGACACCAGAAATTGCCGATGGAAAGTTTTATAGACGGTTTTTTAGGTTTTAGGGATTTCTCAGTTCTAATTTGATGTGAATTAAATGAAAGGAATGAATGCACTGCTGCAAGGTGATCGACGATTAAATGCAGATCTCACTTTTTAAATGGAGGACCAGAATCAACTCATTTCTTTTATAGGACATTCAGACTTCTAGGGCACACATTGCTACCATACAATGACAAATAGAGTCCCAAGGGGTAGCCGCATAGATTAATGTGTTTCATGGCTACAAAAATCAGCTACAAGATTTTGTCAATGACGCTACACACTGTCACAATATTACGAACATAAATGCCTTAAAAAATGTAGTCAATACTTCCAAAATCAAAAAAACCTACGAGGTTACAAGGGCCAATTTTTCTATCACGTTTGCATACAAGCCATGGTGAGTGTTCTCCACCGACTGATGGAAAATGAAAAAGACGATAAGGGGTCAAATAAATGTAACCTCTTTGTGATTGGGAGCCATTAATGGCCACAAAGAGTTTGGCCTAGCGCGACATACTATCTTATCGACACGCAGAATTTGCCAGATTCACCATCCATGGATGCAGGTTCAAGTCCCCGAGAGAGCTCGCAACAAGAAGAAAATAACATTAGCCCTGAGGGATTTGCTTCCAGCCAAGGCAATCTTTATATTCATCGGTCTCTATGTCGTGAAGCGTAACTTTTCTGGCATCGGATTGAAGTAGTTGGTGCTCATTCACAGAGAATGCAACTACTGTGAGAGAGTGTTTATCTCAAGACCAGTCTAATGCTCTTCCACTATTCCGATCTCAGGCAATCGATAAGAAATCATTAACTCTTGGCAATAAAATCATGACAAAAGGCCTTACAAAAGGATGTAAGAACCGTTTGTTTGTTGGAATTGACCCAGAATTGGAAATTGGGAATTGGTGAATTGGTATGACCAATTCCAATTTTGGTACAAAATGAGCATTTCTCCAATTCCACCTCTTGACCTGGAATTGGAATTGACTCATGGAATTGGAATTGAGAATTCAATTTTGAGAAGGGAAACTAATTCCTGTTTTCTAATTCCAGGTCAATTCCAACAAACAAACGGGCTAGGTGGTGTTTTCTACAATAAAAGTGTAGATTAAAGGATTCAATTAATTTTTAGAAATAATTTCAAGATGATGATAACCAAGATTGAATAGGAATCAATATTTGTCATTTATGAATGAATAAATTGTTAACCAGTTCCAAAAATATTTGAAGTTCTAAAAATATTTGAATAGAAATAATTTCGAGATGAAGATAACCAAGATTGAATAGGAATCAATATTTGTCATTTATGAATGAATAAATTGTTAACCAGTTTCAAAAATATTTGAAGTTCTAAAAATATTTGAACGAATGTAATTAATCTTCATAATAGAGTTCTTGGATAATTTTAGTTTAAGACTCAAAAAAGGTTCTAAATTAAATTATACCTTTACATTGTTACTCATTTATCTAACTCAAAAATAATTACATTAAATTGAGATTTCAAAGGATGCGTGACAAAGATTCTCGTAATCACTTGCTTCATGATTAAGAGATATTTTTTTTAGAAGGAACAAATAATGACCATAGCATAAAAACCATATTTACAAGGATGAGAATCTTAGAGTTCTTATAATCAATCTTCATCCACTTATTCATCTGAATGATTTTGATTTTTAATATCTTATCTCATTCATGCATGCTTTATGGATACTCATGAATTTGATTGTGAACTCTACAAACCAAAACAAAAATAAAAATCATATTGAAGCAATTAATAAAATGAATTAAAAAACTTTTAGGTATTTATTTTTTCCTTATAGAAAGGCTTACCTTTTAAGCCCGATTTTAGACTTATTAGTTTGGATTCTATACAATGTGTGGATTATAATTGATTGATTTACTTATACAACTTATGGTTGATCATCATTTTAGTAATAATGAATTACTTTTATTGTCATTTTTTTATTAGTGAAGTTGTAGGAATGTAGGAAAAATAAGGTGGTTAATTCTTTAAGGTAATCTATATTTAGTTTTCTGATATTATTTATCCTCAAATATTTTACGATTTTTTCTCCAGCTAATTATATTAAGTTTTATTCAATCATGTACCACTTCTCATTTTCACATATGTCAACTATAAAATATGTGTTATCCACATTCAACAAAGATAGCAAGATCTTCTAAATCTTTGTTCTAATTGTTCTTTTATTTTTTTTCAACATTTATTTTCATTTTAAACTCCTTTTTATATTGTTAATTTTATACAAAAGAAATAAGGTATGAATAATTATTAATATTTAATATAATATATTTAATGTAATCAATTATATTTCAAGAAATAAAAAATATATATTATATTAGATAAAATAAATATGATTTGAAAATGTAACTTTTAAAATTGGGTAATTTGAAGACATTATTAAGAAAAGCTTATCCCCAACATTGGTGGAATTTAAATTGTCAATGAAAATATAACACATTGTATTCCATTAGGTTTTGTTCTTTGTGTTCTTTAAAGTTTTAATTGATATTGTGCTTCATTAACATCTTTTGTAAGATTTTATTTGAAGATTTTCTATGAGATTGTTGTAGTCATGCCCCTCTAAGTTTTTTTGTTCTATTTGTTAGTGATTTGGGGGTGTTCTTTTTTCTTTAAATTTATTGTATTGTTGATAGGGTTCTTGTGTAGTTGAAGTTGTATTGCTCATGTAAAGCAATTGGTTGGAAGAAGCTACATATTGTTGTTGTGAAGGTGTTGTATCCTACTACTATGGAGTTTTGTGTTAGTACCACAAAGCTATGTTGCACCTCCCATCCTCTTTGTCTTGTTATCACAACTTGTATAACCTTCCTTTTTATATAGGCTTAAATTTTTATTGGGATTAAATGAATGTAATGATAATAAGAGATAATTAGAGTTGTTCAACTTTTTGACAAATTTGTTGTATTTGATGAGTGAATATTTATAGCTTTATTTCAACAATGGAAAGTTGGTTATAGCTTTATTTCAACAATAGAAAGTTGAAATATAGAACATGGTTTATATTGTGGAATTTATGATAGCTTTTAAATAGAATTTTATAAGTTTTCATTAATCAATTTTAATATTGTAGTAATATTTTGTATATAAAACATCCCTAAATATATTTGCATTCATTCATATTGAAATATCCATACTCTTCAACATATGTTACTATCAGCGTACCCATTGCACCATTTTTTTGTGCAAGCGCTACTTTTATGCTCGTGGGGGTTACAAGGGTTTTAGAAGATACATAGTGCGACAGTGCTAGTGATGTCGAGGAAGGGTTTTCATTTTTAATTGCTGAGATACGATTTCTCAAAGCCATGGGAAAGAAGAAGAGCTTCTTGAACAAGAAAAACGCTGCAACATTCCGCCTGGTTTGTAGAGATTCATCCGACGCGGATCCTTTTGGGTTCTCTGGTGACACAGACAAAGTCTTTAGTCGTGTTGATGATGGCACCAACCATGTTCCTGGCTTCTCAGATGACAATCCTAGGCCCCACATCTCAACAGATTCTGATTCCATTTTTGCAGATGCAGAAGAAGAAGAAGAAAAAGACTTAAATTTAGAAGAAAATGATGTAAAATTTTCTGTACGAAATAGTCTTTCAATCCCCAATCCATACAATGTTGAAAAAGAAGGTTCTGGTCGTCTTCCTGATCATATCAGACGAGAAATTATAGAGCTTGGTTTACCTGACGACGGTTATAACTATCTGCTTCATATGAGAGAAATTAGGGCTTCTGGAGGGGGTTCTTCATTTGTTCCCAGCTCTAAAGCTAACCTCAGTTCCCTGCCTGCTGATGTCAAGGTAATTGACAATGCCTTTCGTCTCTTTTGTTTCTGTCCTATAGGAGCAGCACTTTTAAATTTAAGGAAGTTTAAGAGTTCATGAAGCCACCGGTCAAGGTTACTGTCTATTGCAAGCCTGTCCTTTTATGAACACAATTTCTATATATATACGATGTTCGAGATAAAGAAAATAAATATATTAATACGCCTAACTAGAAGATTGCCCAGCAGCAGAGATGAATCTTCCATATGTTGGAAGAGGCCGAGGAGAAAAATAAACTAAAACAGAACACATATAGATAATAGAGATATATTAAAAAACTATACATTTATATGTTTCATATATGCATTTTTCAACATTCAAAGTTCAATAATATGAAACAGAGCTGCTCCTCTACACATAAAATGCAAAAAAAGTAAACCCCTGTTCTTGGTTGAACTAGCTGTTATATTTTGATCTGCTGTTACTACATCAATACTAATCTTCATCCATTACAAAAGAATTTACCCTGTTTTTACTTGCTGTTGCAACAGCAAAACCAAAAACTAAACTTTGCTATTTTTGATTTCTTATCCAACACACAAAAGACTATATCTGATATATTATTTGTATGCCTAACTAAAGGAGGGAAAAAACAGGACATTTAATTCATATAACTTTCAATTTGACAACCACCGTAGAAAAGCATCCAAAGGAGATTACACTTATATTTTTAAATTCTAAAATCTGTCCTATCTGTGCTGATTGAGAAGACTTGGTATGGTGGACAAGACACTAGGCGGCTAGTTTGAAGAAGTATATGGAGGAGAAGTAAATGCAGAAGTTGGTGATTAAATCCAACACTCCCCCTTAATCACAATTGTTGCCATCCATGATACCCAAGTTGTTCCTTTGATGCACAAAAATTTCTTTCCCAATGGTTTAGTGAAAATTTCTGCATACTATTCTTCAGACCTACAATGCTCGAAAACGATTTCGCCATTTGTGATGAGCTCCTTGATAAAATGTTACCTTGTGAATATGCTTACTCCTTTTGTGAAAAATTGGATTCTTTGATAGTGCTATGGCTGAGTTATTGTCACAATAGATCTTTGTTGCCTCTTCTTGTTCATGCCTTAATTCTTTCAACATCCTTCTCATCCATATAGTTTGACACACTACCCTTGTAGTTGCTACATACTGTGCTTCAGCTGATGAAAGAGTGACAACTGGTTGTTTCTTTGAAGCCCATGATACTACGCCTGATCCAGAATGAAAAACATAACTAGGAGTGCTCTTTCTATCATTTATACTACCTGTACAATCACTGTCAATGTATTCTATCAGCTTGAAATTAGTTGACCTTGAGTAGAGAATTTCATAGTTCTTTGTTCCACTAACATATTTCAAAGTCCTTTTTCCTGCTTGCCAATGAAATACTTTTGGAGACTCCATGAATCTCGAGATGAGACTAACTGCAAACATTATATCAGGTCTTGTGGCTGTTAGATACATGAAACTACCAACGAGCTTTTTATACAAAGTTGGATTTACATCTGCTCCTTTGTCATCTTTGCTCAATTTCAAACTTGTGACAATAGGTGTTGGGGCTGATTTGCAATTCATCATATTAAACCTTTTCAAGATATCATTTGCATACTTGTATTGTGTAATGAATATACCTCTTTCATTTTGATTTACTTCAATGCCAAGAAAGTATTTCATTAAACCCAAATCATTCATCTCAAATTCCTTTTTCATAGCTGATTTGAACATGTCAATTGATAGATCACTCGTGAATATCAAGTTATCAACATATAAACAAACAGTTATGATCTCACCTTGCTCATTTATCTTGGTGTATAAAGTATGCTCATTGTTGCACCTATTGAAGCCATTTTGCGAAAGATAACTATCAATTCTACTATACCATCTTCTCGGGGTTTGCTTAAGTCCGTAGAGTGCCTTCTTGAGCTTGCAAACCTTGTTTTCTTGGCCGAAAATCTCATACCCAGGTGGTTGCTCCACATAAACCTCTTCCTTTAGGAAACCATTTAAGAATGCTGATTTCGCATCCATTTGATATACTGACCACTTGTTTTGAGCTGCTATGGCTAATATAGTCCTCATAGCGTCTAAACGAGCCACTGGTGCAAATGTCTCGTTGTAGTCTACCCTAGGCTGTTGTGAATAACCTTTTACTACAAGCCTTGCTTTGTATTTTTGCACATCACCAGTTGCATTCAACTTGGTTTTGTAAACACACTTCACTCCAATTACTTCCTTTCCTTGTGGAAGGCTTACTAACTCCCATGTCTGATTCTTTTCGATAGCATCTATTTCTTCATCCATTGCATTTACCCATTTTTCTTCTTTAATTGTATCTTCAAAATGAATTGGATCATCAACATGTGATAATAAAACAAAAATAGAAGTTTGATCTGCATTACTTTGACCATCATTTTGCTCATAAATATATCTTGAACTTCTGATTTTTTGTCTCCTTAAGCTGGCTAGTGTTGGGTTTGTCATGTCACTTGAACTTATAGAATGTGGACTTGATGGTCCAACACCAAGAGTCCCAATTGAAGATGATGTTTGCTGCACATTTGGTGGTGTATTTGCTTGAGTGTGTGTTGCTTCCCTTACACTTGATGGTGTCATTTGTTGTCCACTTTGTTGACCTTGAATGGATGTAGGAGAAATCACATTTGAAGGAGTACTTGCTTATACAAAATCTTCATTTTCTTCTTATGGTAAGTTGACTGCAATATTGATTGTTTTATCCAAAGTTCCATCCCATGCTTCATCTTCTATGAATTGCACATCTTTGCTGATTATAACCTTTTTGCTGATTGGATTATATGACCTGTATGCCTTGCATTCATCACTTTATCCCACAAATATGGATTTTTCTTCCTTGTTGTCCAACTTTCTTCTCAATTCATCTGGCACATGTGCATATGCCTCACATCCAAATACTCTGATATGGGAAACTTATGTTTTCTTCCACTCCATGCGTCTTCCAAAATCATATTGATGACACTCTTAGTAGGACATCTATTCATTCTATATGCTCCATATGCTACAACTTCAGCCCAATACTCATTTGACAAATGTTTTTCTTTCAACATACTCCTTACCATTTCTATAATGGTTCTATTTTTCCTTTTGAGCTACACCGTTTTGTTGAGTATACCTTGTAGTGAATTGTTTATGAATACCATGGTCTTTGCAAAACTTAATGAACTCATTTGAAATGTATTCACCACCTCTATTCGTTCTTAATGCTTTGATGTGATGCTCACTTTGCTTCTCAATAAGAGCCTTGAATTGACGACAATGGTCAAACACTCCATCCATATACGGTCCACATAAATTTGAATAACCAATTTCCAATGGTTTATTTGCTCTTATTGACTTTCCCGTTGGAAATGATTCTCTATGTTGCTCACCCAAAATGCAACCTTCACATATTCTATTTGGCTTTTCTATTAGTGGTAACCCCTTCACCATTCTTTTTTTAGATAGTAGGTTTAAACCTCCAAAGTTTAAATGTCCAAGTCTTAGATGCCATAGCCAATTTGCATCTTTTATTTCAGCTTGAACACTTGTTTGTGTGACTGCTGCAACTTTTTCTTCATGCACTTGTGAGTTCATTGAGGGGTGTTCTTGAGCAAACTTTACCTTCAAATCTGGTTTTATCCTTAGGGGAAACATTCTATTGCTTGTCATTTGGACCTTTGCAATAAGTTGATTACTTGGAAATTTGTCTAAATTATGCATTCTTTGTTCTTGAAATATATTCTATACCCCTTTTGAACCATAGTTATTGTAGACCTTATGGCAAGACATATTGTCAATTAGCGTCAAAACACTTAGTCATACAGTGTCGCTCGAGTGTTTAGCATCACCCGAGTGTTCAGCATCACCCAAGTGACAGTTTATCACTCGAGTAGCCTTTTGGACCCGAGTGACAGTTTGAAGCCGACTTTGCATATATTGTTAAATATAATTTTGTTTATTGCAAGCCGACTTACAAAGTTATTTGTTGGATAAAAATATATATGTAAGATAGTTTGTTTTATCCAATATGAGCAGATAATGAATATGATTATGTGAAGAGTATGTATGCATAAGGCATGCGAATGGCAGTTTGATTTAAGTGCAGAAGTATTCAGGACAGCAGAGTCTTATCTATCACATTCAGGTTATCAGTTATACTCAAAGGATCTTATTCAACAATTACAGTTGCACAGAGCAGATCATCAATTGGTTCATTCTCACAGGTGGATCAGCAAAATTGCATTACTTAACCGAGTTGCATTACTTACTGTATTGTACAAAATCCTTTAACAAGGTGGACCTAATAGTCCTTTCTTTAAATCTCTTAACCGAGTTGCATTACTTATTGTATTGTACAAAATCCTTTAACAAGGTGGACCTAACAGTCCTTTCTATGCTCCTAACA